>CAIGRH010193582.1:0-10881 GCA_903798295.1 Fraxinus nigra
GACTTGTGGATTAATTTTCATTCAGTTGTTGAATAATAGAGAATTCTTATCGTTTCCTTTGATTTTTCTCTTGCTTTATTCTCTGTTCTTGTCTATTGATCCCCTCCTGCAGAATAATCGTTATTCTGCCCGGCGTCAATCCCTAGCATCATTCTGTAAATACGATGAAATAAGAAAGATGATCTTTCATTAACATATGTATGTCTACCTACATCCTAGTGTATCGGGCTTAGTTGATCATCAACATTTACTCATTTTCGAGTAAAAGATGACTTAGTAATATTACCTAACAAGAAAGATTTGCATACCTTATATTATTCAAAATCAACTGAATTTAAGTATATATAGATCTGCATATCTGATTCATATGGCTACCCTACAATCACGCAGATAAATATGAGTCCAACAAAATATAATTCAAATTAATTATTGATTTTAACTTGAATTTTAATCCTTTTTTAGCTGAACCAAACAGAGATTAGGGGTTATTTTAGACCCAATACGGTTTGATTTGTCAGCTCTTGTAGACTGAGTCAAGGCTTGATCCAGTGAGTTATACATATTTTTTTACCTTCATCTTGGGCAGTAATAATATTTTTTTTCCAGTGAAGTTACAAACACAGTCTAGGTGACTCTAAATGATAGGTTAAATGAACATATCATTTAAAGTCTATGTTTGTAATCCCGGTGAGATGAATAGCATTACTCTAGTTATTATGTGTATATACGTGTACAAGTTGATCCGTGCATGGACTTGTGCATGAAATCTGTGTGGTAAATATTTAACGTCGAGTCCTAGATGAATCTAGTCGCAGATGAAGATCCATATTAAATGCCTATTAATTCTCACTCTCTCTCTTGCATTTCTATTAATTCACCACGCAGAAGCACAACACAGAAAACACACAGACAAACTGTCATGAAGACATCAAAGAATAATCTCCTTTTCTTGTTTATCAATCTTTTTATTATTGCAGTCCAGATCAGTGCATCCCATGCCGAGGAAGAACGAAAGGTAATTGTTATACTATGAAAAAAATCAGTATGTAATTGGAGTGATTTCTGAAAGTGTTTTATTTTTTATTTTTTAATTGCAGCCTTACATTGTTTACATGGGAGAATTGCCAGAGGACAGGAAATTCTTGATAGATGAACACCACAGCCTTCTTTCTGAAACAATTGGAGAGTAATAATAACATCTATATATACTATAGAACGCCTTTTGGATCAACTGAAATATGAAAGAAAATATGTTTAATTTTTCTTGTTTCTGTATTTTCAGTGAACTGATAGCTAGAAATTCCAAGATACACAGTTATGGAAGAAGCTTCAATGGATTTGTGGCAAAACTACTGCCTCATGAAGCGGAAATATTATCGAGTATGTAATAATGCATTAAATCTTCTGATTTTTACAGTTGTCTTGAACCATTTCATTTTCGATATTGATTTATTTTTCCAGAGAAAGAAGGAGTTGTTTCTGTATTTCAAAACAAGGTGCAGAAGCTTCTCACGACAAGATCCTGGGATTTTCTTGGAATGCCATTGACGGTGAGAAGGAAACGGGAAACTGAGAGTGATATGATTGTGGCTCTCATGGATACTGGTAAAGTCGAATTTGCTATTTTTAAGATTTCTACTTGTGCTTTTTCTTTTTCCGACTTATGCTTATTTTTGGTTCTTTTCATTTTTTGATCTAGGGATATGGATACAGTCCCCTAGCTTCAATGACAAAGGTTTTGGACCTCCTCCTACTAAATGGAAAGGCAAATGCATAAAGGCTGGAAACTTCACTGGATGCAACAAGTAATTCTCCCTTATGGACCTGCTACAAATATATATTCACTTAGCTAGTTATGTACCATTTGATCTATGCCAATTTGGGCAAATTGCTAGTGTATTTGACCGTGAGTTTATTTTCGTTTGACAGCAAAGTCATTGGTGCTCAGTTCTTCAAACTTCAAAACGATGGGCAAGAGGAAGAGAAGTCTCCTGCTGATTCGGATGGACATGGAACCCACACCGCGTCGACTGCTGCAGGAAATTCTGTACATGGTGCAAGCTTATATGGCATTGCAGAAGGCACTGCTCGTGGTGGAGTTCCGTCAGCCCGTCTTGCTATATACAAAGTATGTTGGATAATGGGATGCACAGACATGGACATATTGGCAGCATACGATGCTGCCATTTCTGATGGAGTCGATATCATATCAGTATCCTTAGGAGGGTACCCTCGGGATTTTTTTAAAGATCCAATTGCCATTGGATCCTTTCATGCCATGAACAAGGGAATCTTGACTTCATGTGCAGCAGGAAATGATGGACCTGATTTGGAAACTCTAGAAAATGTTGCACCATGGATCTTGACTGTAGCTGCTACTAGCATCGACAGACGATTTGAAGCCCCTGTTACATTGGGCAATGGAGAGAGTTTTACTGTAGGTCTCTTCTACTTCCTCCACATAAATCCTTCATCGGTTATTCTATAACATGTTTCATTTTCTCTTCGCAGGGTATTGCAATCAATACATTTGAACCAAAAGAGCGTATGTACTCTTTAACGAATGGAGCACACGCGAAAAATATTTCTGGAGATCCATTTGGGAATATCAGGTAAAGTTCTAGACTCTTAAAACAAATGGCTAATGCTGATATATAGCTACTGATATATGTGGTTCTGTCACAGTGCCTGCGATTATGGGACGCTGAACCAGAATAAGGTTAAAGGAAAAATTGTGTATTGCTTAGGAAATGGCGGTCAGGACCTCACCATCGGGGAGTTAGGTGGAGCTGGGATTATCATGTCAAATGAATTTACAACAGACATAGCCTTCCCTAATCTGATACCAGGCACTTTTGTCAGTGTTAATGATGGTGAAAAGATTGATAAGTACATCAATTCCACTAGGTTTGTTATATTATTTCCATTCGTTTTACTGTCTCCAAGTTGTTAAAAATGTCGTCATTTTCTTGAGTTGTCTTAATTTCAGGTCTGCGCAAGCCGTTATTTCCAAAACGATAACTGCAAACATGACAGCGCCTTTCGTTGCTTCATTTTCATCAAGAGGTCCCCAGACATTGAGTTCAAACATCCTCAAGGTATATATACTCCTTGTAATAGACTTTTTCCTTCAGTTTTACAGTATCTTAACAAGTTTTTTATCTGACAGCCTGATATTGCTGCACCGGGGCTTGATATTTTGGCGGCTTATTCTGAATTGACAACAATGACAGCGGAACAAGGTGACAAAAGGGTTGTGAAATACAATATTATATCTGGTACATCGATGGCTTGCCCTCACGCTTCGGGAGCAGCAGCCTATGTCAAATCCTTCCATCCTGATTGGTCCGTTGCTGCAATTAAGTCTGCTCTAATGACCACCGGTAAGCTCCTAAATTTGTCGAGGGAGGTTCATACCTCTGCGTGTTTATTTTCCAACTATATAATGTTGACATGTTGCTGCAGCAAAATCCATGAAGATCAAACCAGTGGGGGCAGAATTGGCCTCTGGCTCAGGTCAAATAAATCCAAGAGTCGCATTGCACCCTGGCCTAGTTTATGACATTCAATACAACGATTACATCAGCTTTCTCTGCAGACAAGGATACAACAGGTCAGCTATAGCAATGTTAACTGGAAACAAAAAATACAATTGCTCAAGCTTCCCTGTTGCAAAAGGAGCAGACGGGTTAAACTATCCATCCATTCATATTTATCTGAACAATTCTGAAACTTCCTTTTCGGAGGTATTTTATCGTACTGTGACTAATGTTGGTATGGGAAAATCAGTCTACAGAGCAAGTATTAGGTCTCCAAAGGGTCTTTCTGTCTCTGTTGTACCGAAAATTCTTACTTTCGACAGCCCAAACCAGAAGAGGTCTTTCAAAGTGATGGTGAAGGGCAAATTTCTTAGGGAGAATTCATGGGTTCTCTCTGGGAGAATAGTCTGGAGTGATTCCAAGCATAATGTTAGGAGTCCTATTCTTGTCTTCAGGTCATAAAATTCCAAATGTTCTTAAATGTAATGCTACATTTTCAAGATTTCATGCTTCTGCAAATATATCAATGGAACTCAAAATGTAACTTCCTCTGAACTTACGATAATTTTTTGAATTAGCAGATGAAATCAAGTCCTATAAATCACACCTCTAAGATTCTCTTGCACGACCCGTGTGGCCCTCGTTAAAATTATAATTCATTTTTCTTTCTCTTTTTATCAACCACACATTTTTCACTAAAATAATATTACACGTAAACATAAAACAATTTCTTCTTTTTTAACCTGACAGTCTTCAAAAACACACTATTCCAAATATTATTATCTCAAATAATGACAAATAATGAGGGCCAAACTGAAGAGAACCAAATGTCGCAATGTACTAAATCGAGAATTGAAGACACAAGTTCTCGTCGAACTTCCAATGACTTCTGTGATTCTTTTCAAAATCAGACTACATATAATCAGACGTACAAGGTTAAAGAGTCATAGAAAAGCATCATTGGCCAAAGCCTTGTGTTAAATTTTCCGCGTTTTATGTACAAGACAGAGATCTATCTGGCCATCATACATCAAGGATTACTAGCTATCCATCCGAAACGAAACATCTTAACTTCAAAATATAAAGGCCGCTGAACAGATCTTTTTCCTGAAACATGTTCTGGTCCTTGTCTTTGAGAGAGAAGAATACAATTTTGTATTCTTCACTAGCACTTGCCAGAAGCTTTACTGCTTGTACCATTATAACGGCAATGGAGATTCTTCAGTTTCTGCAATTCCTTCCTCTTCCTCCTGGCCTCAGTTGATGCACTGTTGTCCTTTGACTTCCCACTAGACCAGATAATCACTTTTTCATTGTCCAGCAAAGCCTGTGCCATACGCTCAGGGTCAGAAGAAAGAGCTTTGACGCCGGAAGAATCATCTACCTGAGCATTTATACAACGTCCAAAACTTGCAATCTGTCCGGTGCAACTTGGTGGTGCAGAAACATTGATAACTCCTTTAGTTTGAGGCTCCAATTGCTGAACACCATCACCTGGAGGAAAACTAAACCTAGTTCCAGGGATATTTCCTAGAGATACGGTTTGCATAGAACGAGAAGCTTCTGGCATCTTTTTTGTGTTTGGCAACAACTGTTGGTTGTCTGCAGGCACTGGAGTATCTGAAGAAGAACGTGTGCAGCATCGACAACTGGGTGAATTCTCATTTTGTCTGTCGTTGAGGGCTGGCTGGGAGTTAAGTGTACTACTATGAGCGAGAAAAGGAAAAGGCCAAGGTACGGGGAATACAAATACAGGAGCTCCTAGCTTATTAAGACTCGTGGAGTTATCTTTTGCTGGATGTGAACACAGCATATCCCTCAGTTGTAGAGGAAGTTGTGATGACATGGCAGCATCATCATACGATGCACATTGTACTCGGAAAACATCTGAAGATGGACCAACAGGAGGCCAAAAGACGGGTAATCCAAAAGGTTGGTTGCAGACAAAAACTGGAGGGGTTCTTGAGGCAGAAGTAGATTTCTCAGCCTGGGCAGATGTCGACTCTTCTTGAATTTCTTTGGTTTCAACCTGTTTTTTCTTAGCCATCTGCAAAGGGAAAAGGCAATGTTGATGATATTTCCTTATGATAAGACCGCTACCTTTCATCCGTGTTCCTTACACGTACTTTGAGACATTCATTTCTGGTTTTCAAGGAATTGTACTCCTTTATGACTAGCTCCTTTTCCTTCATCAAAAATTTGAATAATCAGCTTAAGAAAATGAAATGTGACCAAGTTCAAGAAACACAAATGATAAAATATTAAAAGAAGCGATATGACTTTTCCAGTGCTGTCCTATCAAGTGACATGCCCAAAAATTAAATTGGGAAAACAAATGCTACCAACCCTCTTCAAATGCTGATTTTCTGCTGAAAGTTCAGCTGCTTTCTGAGTTAGCTCTGAGTACAATGCCTAGTGAAAAAATAATAATAAAAATAGAAAAGATTATAATAGATAAAATGATCAAATGGGATAATGTAAACAATATGTACATTGAGTAAGTTATATAATACTAGCAACGCATATGAAGCAACAATACCCCAGTCCTAATCCGAAAGGACAGTGCTGCTATTCACAATCCCACTCCCAGAAAAAGCAATAAGAATCATAACGAAGAATACAGACAGAAATAGATCATAAATAAACCAAAGAACTAAAAAGTAACACAATCTATTTCGACGAAAAACCTTTGTAAGAATAGGCCAACCTGCGTCGTTAGATGCTTATATTCTTGAACGTTTTGAGTTTTATCATGTATGATCACATTTAAATGGCAATTAATAGCGCTAACCATGCAGATATTAATTTTTTGGTGTGCATCACAGTATTCCTTCTGTTTTCCAATCCCTTCTGCATAAGATTATCCTTTAAAATGTCGCGTCTACTAATACTCTCATGATAAAGTTCAATCCAGGCAGCATCAATTGGAATCACAAGGCCACCCTATGATGCAGTCCAATCTTACAGCTAAATAAGGCAGCTGAGCCTTTTTATCTTTTAATTATTTCCTTGCACTTTAAGTCATTAGGGGGCTTTAGCCTTTAATTATGTATTAGGACTTCTAATTTTGTCATTATCTTTTAATACAGTGGTACTACTCATTTTCTGAACGCAACTATATGACTACATCTTTCTGTGTAATTGGACCCACTAATGGATAACTTAAAAATCCATTTCATAATTCAAGAAAATGGAAGCATTATATTTAGGCTGTATAATTCTCCAAAGCAAATTGACAATACCACGAGTGATGAACCATTTCCTCAGAAATTGAGAAAGAAGAGTGACCAAAAACCTGAAGAAACATATTAGTTCTTCTATAAAAAGAAAGAGAAAGGGGAGGGAGGAACATATCGTGTGAGACCCGATTATCACTAAAGGTGTTGTTTATCAACTTATCCAGAGCAAAATGAGAAGACACTATAAAGCAGTCGACTTAACAAACTTTGTGGCTCAAATCGCTCCCCATTATGTACTAGTAAGGATTGGGATCAACGTGCATGTTTTAGAAAGCAAAAGGATGTCTACTCAAAATACTGTGTAACAACTTTTACATTTATGCAATTAGGATAATGCCACTTGTACACCCTTCTTTCTACATCATGCTTGACATTACCATTGTTGTCAAGAAATGATTGGTTGAAAAAACATTTTTTAAAAAAACTATACAATGGTGTATTGTCAGAGTGTAAGACTTAGTGTACACCAAGCATGATTAATACAATTAAGTTCTAGAAATTGAAATCAAGTTCAACAGAGATTTCCTCTCGATGAATGAAAACATTCAAGTTCCTTGCTTGGATGCTCTAAACCATCATTATCCTGATTTCACCCTTTTACAACTCGTCCATTTAGACACTCCTCAAAAACTTAAATGAAGTCTCATTATCAATGAAGGGAAGGACAAATATAAATGTGAGGTATTATTCCAGCAAAGGCAGGACAATATGGTCTAAAAAAGGTGAGTAGGAGAAGATGAATAGAACCCTATTTTCTGTAAGAAGTGTAGTTAGTAGCCACAATTACACGATGCGAAGCCCATGTAGCGTACCTGTCTGCGGTGAATTGTCCGCCTAGCAGATTCTCTATTTGCTAAGACACGACGACACCTTTGTGCTTCCTTTTCAGCCTGAGTAGAACAACAAAAAATAAGAAAAGAACATAACATGATAAAATCAAAGAATAGAACCAAGTGTTGTGTACCTTTGACAATTCCTGCCTCGACTTGATGGCAGACTTCGAAGGATAACTTGTACTGCACATTTGATGAACAGTAGTTTGGACATTTTGCTCAGGGTTTACAGGTTTAGCTACCGAAGAAGACAAATTTCCAGAAAACTTCAATCCTGATATACACAAAAAGACTGCTCAAGTCCTGCAACAAAGAGCATGGTGCAATTTGGTGACAAAGTTACATCTTAGTGTAGAACAGATGACCGAGTGGATTGAAGAATGGTGGGACCAAAAAGAGAAAAATAGTAAATTGCAAATTTGACGTTCAAGCTCTGATTTGGGCCCATTATATGTTTACGGAAAGAGAACGTCGAGACAGACTGAATGCACTGCTTGCTAAGATATATGATGGATTTTAGCCATCTGAGGTTGTTTAAGACTCGAAAATTGCTTTTAAAATTTCATTGTTATTTTTGTCATTTTTTTATTTCGATTCGAATTCTTTTCAATTTTAGTTCTTTTAAACTTAAAAATAAAGTGTTAATTATTCATTTTTTGAGCATCTTGACATTAATAAAATTTCGTGAGTTTATTTTTTTTTATTCTGATTCCAGTTTCGGTGTTCTTAAAGTTTTCGCTTGAAATTACTGTTTTGCGTTGCGTCAATCCCTAAGATATAATCATTGAAATCGAATGTTCCCATAATTAGTCGGGTCATTTACCAACTTCGCATCGAGCAGGAGAGTCTCAATTTAATAGGAACAAATACTATCAAAAAATACAAAGGTTTGTTTTTTAAGATTTTTTTTTTCTTACAAAATAATAGTTATTAGCTCAACCCTAAAATCACCTAATAGGTGAATAACGAGGAATTAAATTTATCAATTAAAAGTAACAAGTCACTTTTTAATTGTTCTAAATCTTTAGTCACTCAAATCAAGTTATCCTATGTTGAATTGCCGCAATAATAAATAAAACACAAAATAACACAAGATTTGATAACGGAGAGTAAAAACTCCATGACCAAACCAGTAATTTCCGCTATAGGCAATAAGAACTTATAGTATGATCTAGCCTAGAAAACCATTAGTCTCGCTGATCTAATTCTTGCAATCTTCAAGACCCGCTGAAAAGTGTTTCACTCACACCTGCTCCCAATCTTCTAGAATTGTCTATCTCCTGTGGAACACCAAGAACACTTCGTTCTTGTACTCTTCGTGTGCTTCTGGTCCAACCTCTCTCAATTTTCAGCAACCTCTGAAAGCTATTGAAAAAGTACATTCCCAATGATATCTAGAAAGTTGATGTTTTGAATTATATAAATTTGATGTTTTTTTTTCAAACTTGTGGTTGATTGATCTCAATAATCAAAAGGTTAATCTAAATATTTGGATATGTTCTTGAATCTTGGAATAATGATATAAGGATGTAAAACACTGATCAACCACACAAAAAACGTAATGACCATTTGATATTTATAATGGGGGAGTTTAGGTATCGTAGGATAGATAAAACTCTTAAAAAATGCAAACTAGGATTTCTCGAAAAACATTATCGCTCGAGCGCCAGACGAGCGTGAAGTGTGCTGCTCGAGCGAGGGCCGGACGATAGGCGATGACAATGATTCTACTTTGGACACTCGAGCATCAACTAGGCAACGACTAGCGTAAATCCGGGGACTTTTCCTCTTGTTCCATACTCGAACCCAAAACTCTTAATTCATCTTTACAACACTTCAAAAATACCTTGACTTTTAAAACTCTTGACAATCCTATTCTTTTACAATAATCCTTTTGTATGAAGAATTGTCGTTACAACTAAAAACCTAACACAAAAGATGATCACTTTCTTACAATTGGGGATCTGTTTCTCTTCTGTAAATTCAATCACTATATGCTTAATTTCAGTATTAATTATGTGAAATGTTATCAATTTCATCGCTTGATTATATGTCAAGGAATCCGCCGTAGTTTTCCCATCTACAGAGCTTTCTTAACAGTCTAAAAAAACCCCACCTTAAAAAACGGAAAAGTACTAAATCAAGAATCATAAAACCATTACAGTAGTTTTACAAATGAAAAGTGCAACACATTCGCGAGCAGTCACAAATATGTATATGTACGTTTTTGTGAAAGTAAAGAACCTCGATGGAGTCTGAAGAAGTGGGTACATACTGACTCGGCCTGGAGTCGCTCTTCAGGAAGGTCCGACACAGAGGAGTACCGAGCCATGGCCGCCAGCGCTTCCGCCGCCCCTAACTCACACGTCACCGTTTTATCATCGAGCATCGCCTCTTCACAAAATTTCTCACACTCCATTTTATCAAAAGCAAGCCACCTTTCTCTTCGTGCTGGGTGGACATGGAAAGGAATGGAATATATACAGAAACTTTGAGAGGGAGACGAGACAGAAAGAGAGTGAGTGGGTCCCATGGAGTTCCGTGGGAGAGAGACACGTATTGTTAAGCTTTATAAAAACACAAGTTCCAAGTACGAACCCATGCGTTTGAAGCTGGTCTGATCCATTTGCCTATGTCAGCAAGTCATGGTCACGTCACGTGCCAAAAGTCATGCAAATTGGTTTAATTGGACAGATACTTGGCCTTCTTTGGCAATGTATTATGTACTTGCGCTGTTGCGCAGAGGCTACTTGGACGTGAGAATATTCAAAATAAGATTTGAAGGAAGGGGAAATTATGCACTTGACGCATCACCAAATTATTTCACAATTATAGAAAATTACTCAAAAAGTAATGATCAAATCAATCTTCAGAATTTCCTTCAATCCGTGGTTGGTATCTAGCTGAATCAGTGAGTATTGATCAGTCACTATTTGAGTTTCGATCTTATTTTTTATGTATTAAAAATATTAATGTTCAGTTGGACGTTACATTAACCACGCACCCAAGTGTCGTAGTACAAATTTTTTACATCCTAACCATCGAGGCGTATCAAGTCAAAGGTGTGCCTCAACCACCAAGACTTATCTAACCCATGAACCGTCATAATAGTCATATTCTTTCTCCATTAAAGACATATAACCTTATATGAAGATGACTACTATTGCTCTTACCAAAAGGTAAGACGCTTAGTTTTGTTAGAAAGGGAACGTGTGTAGAAGATAATACAGCTTAAATGGCACCGACAATATGTTGGAATTAATTGATTTA
>CAIGRH010193604.1:0-10352 GCA_903798295.1 Fraxinus nigra
ATAAGCATAAGTTGTTTGTTATAATCAAAACATATAGTATGATCATAGGTCAACAGATTTTTCTCAATTTGATTGAGATTCTTGACTTGCTTTGAAATGTGGTAATATTAAAAATTGATAAATACACCAAATAATATTTCAAAACAATAACATATGGATTATAGTGATATATTATCGACTGCGTGTTTCGATCAAGCTTTCAGTTGTTTGGAAATATTGGTCGTCAAAGTTATTAGAAGAGTACTCACTAAGTAAATTTTTAAACTTTCATTGGTGGATATGTATTTTTGCTTATTTCTATTATGATTTAGTCAATTTATATTTTTGAAGGCAAGCATCAATTTTCTGTTTGGTAAAAAAAAAAAAAGATTTAGTGAAATATCTTAATGTAAGATATCTAAACTTTCTTTTATTTCATTGAGTTATGTTTTTTATCGTGAATGTCACGAGAATAACCTCCAAAACTCGATTTCTTGTGGCGTAAGTTTATTCGAAATCTTTTAAGTTTCAACCCATTCTAACATCATTTTCTGGCTCCACACATGGCTAAGAGATATTTTCTCGGGGCCGGCCTTGTTGTTGTGCTTGTTCACCATATCCCTCAAGATTTTTCTAGATCAGAACCCAAAATTGCATCTCTGCGGGTTCAATCTCACCTTGTATTTCCTTACGAAGTTAAACGTTCAAATTCCCAAAGTTTATGCTTTTGAACTTATCACCAATACAACGTTCCCTGGTCTTTATGCTTTTGAACTAATCATCAATACAAACTTATATCGTTCGAACAATTTGTTTTGAAAACATCTTATTAACCAACCCTTTATATGTCGCACCAACATTTTTCATCTTAAAGGGCATGACCTAATAACAATGTAGCTCCCTGTATATGATTAACGAGGTATGCTCCTCGTTTATGAGAGGTTGTATTCAAAATAGATCAGTTCATTCACAGTTTTAGCATCATTATGTTGATCAAATTGAGATAAAGTAAAGCTATGCTAGGGCAAGCTTCGTTGAGGTTGAAGAAATCAATATAGGTTTAACATTATTCTTCTCGAGGACAGGGTTGGGCACTTATCTCGGATAATGAACATCTTATATAAAGCTACGTGATTAGATACATACCTCCTTCTTTAAGCCTTGTACTTATCGGGGTTGAGGGGTCTTTGTTTTCGAAACTTGGTGTCATCCTTCAAAGCATGACATGCAACTTTTGGGTCGTTTCCAATCATATAGTCGTGTCTCTATGCAAAAACTTGTAGGTTTATTATTAAAGGCGTGTTTGGTAGAGATTAAAATCGAAAAATTAGCCGTTATTGTTGACTTTTATTAGACGAGTGAGATCCAATGACGACCATATTTTCAATTTTAATTGGATTTTAAGCAATAGCGAACACACCCTTAATGAGTTCATTTGCTTGGATGATCTGTTGGGTATTGACCAATTATTTGGGGGAAAAGGAAGAAGATGAAATAGAAAATAAATTAACACTATAAATGACCTATATATGCTTTCAACTCATAAGAAAATCATATAATTTCATTTCGAGAAATTTTATCTCATCCAAATTTTCAAGTCGATTAAGCTCACTACAACTCTCGGTAGAAGGTAAATTTTTTTTTTTTTAAGATCTTGTTTTTGTATATAAGTTGTGTTTAATAGTTGTTGTTATATATTTGATTTAAATGGATTTTATTATCTAAACAATTAGTCAATATTGGTTGTAAGATTATTTGACCATTTAACAAAAAAATTCATATTCATTGTCGTGTGTTCCTCAAATATTCTATGACAACCTTCTTAAATAACTTTGATAAATAGAAATTTAAGGTTCTCCATTACTATTTTGGTCATTTCAGCATCTGCACCTTCGTCTGTAGCCTCTGTCATGATTGTATCAGTGACCATGATGCTTTGGACCTCTCCTCCTCGTGGCGAGGTATGAGTGATGACTTTTCTTATTGAGTTCATATAGCATTCCTATGATTTCCATGGCCGTAGCTACCCCCTTATTTAGTTGAGAGTTTCATTATCAGGTGTGAGGTTGAAGTGGTTATCATGAACTTTCCTTCAGAGCTGTCCAAAAAAATACTATATTATAATGTCCAACTATCTATAATAAGGAGCTACATGTACGTTTGAGTCATTCGCAGATTATTAACTACTTACCACCATTGATAGTGTTAGTTTTTCCCTTGGTGCGAGGCTATCTCCTTAAATTAATATAGTGGGTCGGGTGTTGGAGGATGATCTACTTGCACTTGGTTGAATTTGAATCTAAATATGATATTGATTGAACCCCATTATTCATCAGCATCCTTTTTAGATTCTCTTCGTGTCTTCATCTATGAACAGTATTGGCTCAGATTCAACTCTTCTTACCTTAGAAAGTCATTCTCTTTGAACTAGAAAGTTTGTAAAGGCTTTAGCGTTGTTCCATTTCACATTCTTTGATTGTCGAGAAATGTAAGGTCCTCAGAAAATGGTATTGATCTATGTGATTGGTTCTTGCTCACAATATGATCTTGTGGTTCTTTTCTATGTTGGTTCCCTCTCCTAGACAATTGGACCTCTCCATTCCGAGGCTATTGTTGCCTCAAGAGAAAAGTCAGACAAGTCTTCCAAATAATGGATTTTTCCGTCAAGGGTCTTGACGATACATACTGGCTTATCGAAGAAGTTGATCTTTCATTCCCTCAATGGTGGCGCAAATTTAGCACTTATATTATTGGAGAGTTTTATTTTTTTCTTGACTGTAACCCTATTATAATTTTCTCCTCATGTAGTTATATAACCTGGATAGTGGGCTCCCTGTTAAAAATACAATGCGATATTCATTAAATCTCTATGCAAATGAGAGCACTCTGTGTCCCAGGCTCTTGTCACCGACAGCTTCAGTAGCAGTTTTAGAGTCGACGATTATCTCAACACATGCACACACTATGGCTCAAGATAATATTTTTCCTGCTAATGGAAACCTGATATCTCTTAATGCCTCTTCTCAAATTCCATTCAAGCTTGAAAAGAATGACGGAAACTATTCATCATGGAAGTCCCAATTGATCAATCTATCTCTTTGTTTTTGGACTCCTTGGTTTTGTTGATGGAACTTATCCTTGCCCGCAGCAAATCGACCTTTGATATCTTAACTGGACTCTTCAGTATCGTCTTGTGCTCCTTGGAATTCAGGCTAATGTTAATAGCACAATCAGGCCGACAAATAGACACTTGTACCACTTCTCCTGATGCCTAGAACAAATTGGAAGTGAGTTTTGCTAACCCTTTCAATACTTGGATGATTTCTATTATGTCCTTTCTTATGTCAAACAAGAAGGAAGGAAATACAGTGGCTGCATATATGAGTAGGGTGAAAAGCCTGATCTAGCACTCATTGGGCACCCCCTCTGAATGGTGCTTGAAGGGAAAATTGTGGCACAATGAAGCAATGACCCAATGGGCTGAAAGAGTTGGCCCAACTGGAATTTAATTGAAAGCCCAACAACTGATTTGTTTTACAATGGTGCAAAGACGTGTTTTGGAAAGGGGAGACCGAAATCGTGTTTTACTTACCCTTTTTTAAATGAACGGCCCGGATGTCACCAAGTGTAACCTCCATCACCATTGGATTGGGGACCTTATGGAGACTCCTATAAATCCGTTTCTAGGGTTTGGTAATTTCACTTGGCTTCGAGATCCTTCTTCTCTATTTTCTTTGCGCGACTCTCGAGTTCTCTTCTTTTGTGAAATCAAATATTCTCATTTGATTTCCTGTTTTTCTCTCAAAGTTGTGTAATCTTTAGTGATTACTTGAGTAGAATTTGTTCTTGTGTGAACTATAGTGTGGGTTCTTGTGTGAACCTTGTACTGCGAAGAGAGAACTCATATTTGTGATATCAAAGGGTCCAGTATGAGTGCTATACTTTGTATTTCTTACTTTGGGGTCTGATTCAAGCATAGTGGTGTTCAATCTTGTGTGATTGAAGCACAAATCTATTGAGATTTTGGCCTGTGGGCTTGAATAAAGATAAGTTTCATTTTTTCTGGATTATTCTGTCCATTTATTGCAGCTTAAATAGTGCTCAGCTAGTGCAGTTTTTTATTTTGGAAATTTACTTAGTGATTGTTCAGATTTGTACAGATTCTTGAGTTTATTTACTGTTCATAATTTCAGATTCTTGAGTTTTTGATTTCACACATATTTTGTTGACTTGTAAACTAATCATAGTGAACTCCTCCCAACAGTGCTCAAATCATATCCTATACTTTGAATGAATTAGTAGACGAATTTAAAGAATTGATGGCATCGGTTTGTGCTGGTGACACATAGGGCTGTCAATGAATTGGATTTTTATCCGAATTCGATCCGAATTCGATGAAATTAATGGGAGATAGATTTAGGGTTTCAATCCGATAACCCGATCAAAATTCGAATTCGATAATCCGTTAACTAAATGGATCAAATATGGATATAGGTCAATCCGATCCAATTTTTTATAATAATATATATAATTATTTTATAAAAGCATGCTTTTTTTAATTATTTTTTATACTTTTTTAACTGCTAAATGATTTAAAAAAAAGAATACAAAGAGAAGCTTTGAAAATTGAAATAAACCTTTCAAAATCCACCAGACCACCACGTTAAACCCATGCATACAAACAATCACGGAACTTTCAAGAATCAAAACAAAATTCTCAAAACTTCATTTCTCCTCCAAATACGATACTCACTCCTGTGCTTTCTAGAGTTTCAACTTTTTGATTTTTCATTCATCTCCATCNATGGATATAGGTCAATCCGATCCAATTTTTTATAATAATATATATAATTATTTTATAAAAGCATGCTTTTTTTAATTATTTTTTATACTTTTTTAACTGCTAAATGATTTAAAAAAAAGAATACAAAGAGAAGCTTTGAAAATTGAAATAAACCTTTCAAAATCCACCAGACCACCACGTTAAACCCATGCATACAAACAATCACGGAACTTTCAAGAATCAAAACAAAATTCTCAAAACTTCATTTCTCCTCCAAATACGATACTCACTCCTGTGCTTTCTAGAGTTTCAACTTTTTGATTTTTCATTCATCTCCATCTCATTTGCACTTCGCAGTAAGCCACTAATAGTCACCTCTCCTGCCTACTTTTTTCTGGTGATTTTAGTAGGTTTATGTTTTTGTAGCTTTGCTTCGTGCTTTTTACGTGGTTCTTTTTTGTTTTTATGGATAATTTTGTTGTTAGATAAGTACTGCAATTACACAAGACATCATTTATTTATAATTTCTTTGCAATTAGAAAGTCATTTATTTGGTGGTGTATTTGACTAAAAATAAATAAATAAATTGTAATTCACATAATTTCTTCTTCAAACATGTTATTGGGGATATATGCTTACAGAGAACACAAATTAAAAAAAAGTTTCGTTGTTTTATAGTAAGAAACCCACCACACAATATTGATCATGTTTATAGTAGAAATCATGAAAAGTCTCTCCATCTCCAATTAAATTTATTGATTTACTTCGACATAGACTTTCAGCCTTTAGGTGGCAGTTAGAAGGTGGATTTTGATGTAATTTTTGTTTTACAAAGAAAACTAGGGGCAAACAATCTTATTAGTCATAAGATGCACTTAAAGGGCATATATGGAAAGTGGTAATCTTTTTAGACATTCCATAGAGGAAAAAAAATCACAAATCTAGTTTAACACAGCCATGAATGAAATTCTAATCTCTACTTCACATTCCAACTCTTATCTACACTTAATGTTCATTCAGCCAGCTACTGATAAATTATTACTGGTAGATTGTTACAATGAGAAATATCAGATATGTATCTCAAATGAACTCAATACATCAAATTCTTTTCCTTCATAATATAGATCACCATGTGCTGTCAATTTTGATTTTAGGACTTTTCGGATACGTACAATGGCCGATAACGACAAGGCCGGCATTTAAGCATAGAAAAACGATGATGCTTGAAATGTTATACAAGTTGAGGATTCACCTCCACCTTATCGTAAGAGTCGAAGATTGACATCGAAGGTATGTAATGATTTTGTAAAATTTAAAGGGCCAAAAGGAAATGAGATTGCACAGTGCAAGCATTGTCGTAAAGAATTTGTAGGGGAGAGTGGTAAAGGAACTAGCCACTTAAAAAATCACTTGAAAAGGTGTAATGGGAAAGGTAGTAGGGATATTGGTCAACAGATGCTATCCATTTCCAAAAGTTCCTTAGAGGCTGCTGCCATAGTTAAAAGTCATAAGTTTGACCAATTGAAAAGTAGGATGGATTTTACTAAGATGGTTATCATGCATAATTATCCTTTTAATATGGCTGAAAATGAATATTTTGAGATCTTTTGTAATGGTTTGCAACCAATGTTTAAGCTTGTGTCAAGAAATATAGTGAGGTCTCATGTATTTGAAGTTTACAAAAGTGAGAAGGAGAAGTTATACCACCACTTGGAGATACTTCCAGGTAGAATCACTCTAACTATTGATCTTTGGACATCTGATCATCAAGATATTGGTTATATATGCTTGACATCTCATTTTATTGATGATGATTGGGAATTGAACAAAAAAATAATTGGTTATAGATGTACTAAATATCCTCATGATGCAAAAACACTTTTCAGATACATCACCGATATGATTTTGGATTGGAATTTGGAGAAAAAATTGTTCGCCATGGTGGTTGACAAGATGCAATGGTAAGAAGCTTGAAAAGTTGGCTTTGTGACAAGTCTGCGATACATTTGGAAGGTGAGTTATTTTATGTGTGTTGTAGTGCTCATATTCTTAATTTAATTGTGCAAGATGGGTTAAAAGTAATTAGAGAGTTTATTCATAAGGTTAGAGAAACTGTGAAGTATTTGAAAAGGTATGCAACACAAAAATTTAATCATGCAAAAAATCAACTTAAATTGAAAGATAAGAATAAGGTGAAGATGGATTGTTCTACTAGGTGGAATTCTACCTTCCAAATGATTGAAAGTGCAATAGAGATGAAAGAGGTGCTTTGGCACTTAGCACAAACATATCTTAATTATAAACTCTATCCAAGTGATGAAGAATGGAAAATTGTTAAAGTTCTATGTGAATGCTTGAGAATATTTTATGATGCAACAAATCATTTTTTTGGATCTCATTTTCCCACATTAAATGTGTTTTTTCCTGATGTTTGTAATATTCTACTACAATTATCTAAGTGGGAAAGCAGTGAGCATAGCTTTTTGTGTATGATGGTTGGCCATATGAAACTGAAGTTTGTTAAATATTGGGAGGAGTGTTGTTTGGTATTAGCAGTTGCTGTTGTTTTTTATCCAAGATTTAAAATGGATTTGGTTGAATATTATTATGATAAGCTCTATGGTGTTGATGCACATACATATGTTGAAAGAGTTCATAAGGCAATATTTGACCTTTTCAATGAGTATGATATTAGTTCATCTTAATCTCAAGTGGAAGTAAGTCAAGAACTTGGTTCTAGTAGTATCATGGAATGGGGGCTTCTCTAGAGGACCAGTTGAGTGAGTTTGATTCTTGGTCAACACAATCTCGAGCTTTTAATTTGTCATGTTGTTCTAAAAAGTCAGAGTTAAAGAAGTACTTGGATGAGCCATTATTTCCAAGATCTGAAAATTTTAAAGTTTTGAATTGGTGGAAGGTTAATAGTGCTAAATTCCCTAATTTTGGAAAAATTGCTCATGACATATTAGTTGTTCCAGCAACTACCGTTGCGTCTGAGGCTACATTTAGTGTGGGAGGAAGAGTAATTTATGATTTTCGTGCTTCATTGCTTCTGGAAACTATAGAGGCTTTGGTGACTTCACAAGATTGGCTTTCCTCGAAAAAGAACACAAGATTGGCTTTCCTCGAAAAAGAAGAGTAAGTATGCTGATTATTGAGTTTGGTTATATTATTTTTGAGTAGATATATATTATTATTTATTTCTTACAAGTACTTAATTTGTAATGTCCTTGTAAAACATGACATGAATGCTACAAACAAGGCCCCACAAAACCAAAATTAATGTTCCTTAAAGATTGAAATTTATGTAAGTTTTACTTATAAATCTATGTTTTTAATTTCTTGAAATGATATCTATTTGGTACACCCTTTATTCTTAAACGTCTTTTTTGTAGGTGCGGTGGAATGGTGGGTGACATGATATGGAAAAAGAGCCGAAACTTCTAAACCTACACTTGACAATTTTTTTTTGTTTTCCTAGTTTTTTTTGCTTACTTTTCTCTAGAACATTTGTTGGATATGTATTCATTGCAATATGCATATTTTAGTTCGTTTTAACTTGGTATTATCTTGTGGATTGTTCTTGAACATGCCAATTACTAACACGTTAATATGGTTATTTCTTTATATTGCAATAAAAATGAATGTGTAAAATATTTTGGATTGGATTATCGGATTGGATATTTGATAATATAGCAAATCGGATATGGATTTAACAATCAAATATTCGTCGGATTATCGGATCAGATCAGATCCGTGAATCATTTTTTATCGAATCGGATCGGATATGGGTAGATCCGGTCCATATTCGATCCATTGACAACCCTAATGACACACCAATCACCTTTGAAGACCTCTATGATAAATTGCTTGATGAAGAATTAATTCGCAGCCCTAGTGAGGAAAAGGGAGAAGAAGTACAAGTCAATGTACAACTAGATAAAAAATGTAGTGGTGGTTACAACAATAATATTTATGGCTCATATAGCAATTCTGGTGGACAAAACTCTCAGCTTAACCATAAGCAAACCAATCGGCAACAGCCTTCTTATGGACGAGGTATGAGTTTCTCAAATTTCTAGTCACACTCACCTTTATGGAATCCAAATCTTTATTAGAGGAGCCAAGGCCAACCTTACATAGTCAGCCAATTATGTGATAAATCATGACATATTGTAAAGACTTGTCGTTCTCGTGGACAATCTTCCTCTTATTTTTCGTGGCGTCAAACAAATCTTGACATAGAGGAGTTAAGTCATTCCAAGAAAAATTAGGTCCTTGATTCAGGTATTATGCATCATATTTGATGCTGACATCATCGATACTTAATTTTATTGTTATTGGATTTTATCATTTATGTTTTCTATTATTATTATTATTATTATTATTGGGCTTGTAGTAGTGGGTTGACCCAATCCCGTTAGGTTTTTACTATTTATATGATTTTTTCATTGTTATTGGGACAATTGATGAATATGATGAATTAAAGAGCGGCTTGCAGCCCGTTTTCTCCTCTCTTTCTTCCCGTCCCCTCTTCTTATTCTTCTTGCTTCCTTCCAACTTTTTGGCTTTAATTCTAATTCACCCTAAATTCTAATTTATCCTGCATCAAATTTGGTATTAGAGCCAAAACTTGGGTACAACTTTATCTACAATCCAGAATTTCTTCTTGTCAGTATCTCAAGATCCTACACCAAAATAAATAAATAAATCATACACCAAAATCCCACTCACGCCACCCTCTTCAACACGCAGTCCACACATACAACCACCGATTGAACCCGTCCCTCTACCGCACAAACAATTCACCGTCGCCAAATACTTTATGCAACCGCCACAACCCAACCCGTCGGTGCCCGATACCACCCAACATCCTCCTAAAAGATTTCAATAGCCATCGACCGTAACTTACAGAACACCCAAGATGCTGCGAAGTACACCACCAGTCGCTCGCTGTCCACTTCTATCAGTGTCGAGCCCTCTTCCTGAAGTGAAGTTGGCCGTGTTTCCTTTACTAGGTAAATTCTGAATTTGGGCCTTGGGTTTTTTTTTTCATTGGATTGAATTTTCAATTTGGGGCCCTAAGTTGTTTAGTTGACCAAAAAAAAAAAACCGTCTGTTGATTTTCAGTTTCGGCCTCCATTTTTTTTTATTTACTGTATTTTGATTTGGTATTGGCCCTAGTTTGGGCCTCCATTTTTATTACCCGTGTAATCCATTTTAGTCTAAAAAAAGTGTGAAAAAGGTGAAAAAGAAAGAACGAAAAAAAAGAGAGAAAAAAATAGCAAGAAAAAAAAAAAGAGAGCGCAAAGAAAGAAAAAAGAAAAAAAAGTATTTTCTAACATTTATAGGTACCTCTTGGTTGATTCTGTTACTTCACGAACTGAATGGAGAGCTATTGTTTATTTGTTTTTGGAGATCAATTACTTGATGCTCAATTATTTCGACGAATAATAGGGAAGCTACTATTCCTTTATTTTTGGTTTACATTACTGTTTCATTATAAAATTGCATCAATTAAATTTTTGTGCTACTGTATTCTAATTTTACCTATAGCTCACGTGATCGAACCCCTTGACTTGTTAAATTC
>CAIGRH010193624.1:0-11896 GCA_903798295.1 Fraxinus nigra
AAAAATAAAAAATAAAAATTATGATTGATAAATGAATTACAGATCGTGAACTATGTAATAAGGGTGTATTACTGAGACAGTAAAATCCTAAAAATTCATTGGAAATGACTTATTTCTACCAGATAACTTTAATAAAATACTTGGACCTCGAACCCACTCGTGTCTCTCAAACTAAATCCGGCTGCAATTGAACATTCACATCATTTGCCTTGAAAATTCCACATATCTTTGACAACAAAATCACCCATATATTGAAGTCTTCTATTATTAACGAATATCAAAATTCAACCCCCACAATTGTACTAATAATCTATGTTGCACGAAACTTCTAAAATGCAGCATTTTGCTTTCTGTCCACGTTTCGGAAACCAAAGCTCTTCTAAAACTCAAGGAAACATTTTCGAAACTCAAAAAATTAACTTACCCTTGCAACCTAGCCAATTAATAATCTAAGGCATAACTAAAAACTCTCACCAGTAAAAAATCTAACCTGCAAATCAGCTGAAACTTCAACATCACTGATAGTAGTAAGTGAGGACAGATATCTATCCGCGCCCAAAGCAGCTTCGGGCAAAACCGCATATTGCAAAACCTTATCAGTGAGTAACATATCAGATAGCTCTCTCCTAATTTGCTTCGCCACCATTTTCACTCTCCTAGGGTTCGCCATACATTTGATTATAGTGTTCCGGCCATGGCAAGAGTTGGGTGCAATAATCCGGTGTGGCGGGTGCAGGAGAGGCATAAACGCAACTGGGTAAATCCATCGTGTGGATCTTCTCGAGGTTGGAATTGAGGTTGGAATTGAACATGATTTTGTGATGATTGGATTGTGGATTAAAAGGTGCGACATTACAGAAACCTTACGAGAAAGAGTGGGAATTTTGCGCTGAGGGAGGGAACTAATCTATTTATCCGTTTAGTTGAATGAGGGTATTTACGGAAATTCATAACTTGTCCTTGATTCGAGAGGAAATTAAGATTTATTTACAGTAAATTAATACGGATTAGGTATATGAGTTGTTTGACAAAGTTTATGATAAAAGTTTTAGTAGATTTGTATAAAAAATGATGAATTTTATAGTCGAAAAGTTGATAAATGTTATGAATTTTATGAATTGTGTGGTTGATTGAACAAGTCTAATATAGGATTGTCAAATTTGTCTAATGTACGAAGTATCTTAGTCGAGGCGATGCTCATTGAAGATGCCCTTCAAAGAATATGTCAAACCCTTCGAAAATACACTACAACAGGAGGTGGCATCTTGCCTCGAAAGTAATCCCTTTGGATGAGGCATTTAAAGAATTCACCTATCACCTCGAAGGGCACATGTGAAGGGTGAGCTGAAATGGAGTGCAAATTTTACGTGATCTCTTGCTTTACTTTTTACTTAGTTGACTATCACGTGACACGTATCGCAGACCAAGAAATAATAGATATTAGTTGACCTCGAAATTTGATGGGATGACATTGTCTAGAGATCCCAACTCCATTCCTTTCCACGTGCATGTTACCTTTGGTAGTCAGCAAGTGTGAGTATTTATACCAAGAGAAGAGCTAGTATCTATTGAATGTTTAATACGTGGCCTCATCCTAATGATTATCCGATGAAGTTCAACTATGTCATCCCTAATTGTCATAGGCCTGTGGCTATCAGACCAGAAGCTGAAAAGTAGTCAGTCTAAGTGTCACGCAGTGAGAATGCTTCTCTCAATCGCCTCGCCTCGCCTCGAAGGACAAATGTAAATGGAAGATGCGAAGTGGAGTAGGATCTTGCGTGGCCTTTGCTTTGCTTTTTGCTTAGCTGGCAGTCATGTGGGTTACAATGTGAAGAATTTCTTCTTAATTCAATCTATTTCCATTCAATCACACACATTTTTGTTTTCAGACTTTGATAATACCAATCACAATCAATAAATAAAGCTTTTATTGATGAAAGTTTATAATAGGAATTAGGCATGTATGTCCATTGGATCGGTACGAGTATTTCAATATCTTGAATTACCAATTATACTTCAAATATTTCATAAATGGAACTTTTCGACTCCATATAATTACTAGAATCAAACTCGAACCGTTGATTCTGGTTCAAGAGATTCTACCCACAACATTTTTTTTTTAAAAAAAATTGCAAGATGACAGTATAAATTATCTTAGCAAAAATATAAAAATAAAATATGTCATTAAATAAATATTTCAATACTTTCTTAGTCTACGATAAATAAACCACCAAACAACATCCAATATCTTCCATAATAAAATATGCCGCCAAATTACATACCCAACAGAATAAACCCAAAACTAAAAAAAAAAATACTAGATTCTACATATGCTAAAAGTAACATAAATTCATTCACCTGAAAACAGCATAATAATCAACATTGTCTACTTTTCTTTCAATCCCATTGGTTCCTTTGCATCCAATCGGGTCATTGAATCAGAGTAAATAAATCATAAAAAATAAATAAAATGATAAATTCAGTTCTAGAATTTGGTATCCACAGTTGCAGTTAAAGAACCAAAAACTGTCTAGAATTTAGTCGATTCTCGATTTTGATTCTTAATTTTTTCAAGAACCCCCAATTTGATTTGGAAGGTTCGATTCCTATTAAAATGCCCACTTCAAAAATGAATTTCGTTGCTAACAACGAAGGCTTATCCAATCAGGTACCATCAATATTTGACAAAAAGCGAAAAATGTTCCTGAAAGTTACGAATTCGACCATAAAATCACCTAGAGATGGGGTGCATAGGTGAATATCGCAAAATTAAAATTATCAATCAAAAGCAATAAGTCACCTCTTAATTGTTTTAGATGTTTAGCAATCAAGTCGATTTTATCTTAAGTTGAATTGTCACAATAATAAATAAAACAGTAAATAACACAAAATTTGTTGACGGAGAAAACTCTTAATTGGGTAAAAGCTCCAGGACCAAGCCAGAAACTTTCCCTATAGGCAAGAAGAACTTACAGTATAATCCAGCTTAGAAAACACACTAAACTCACTAATATAATTCTTGCAATCTCCAAGACCCGTTGGAACGTGCTTCACTTACACTTGCCCTCGATCTTCTAGAATTGTCTATTTCCTTTGGATCACCAAAAATACATTGTTCTTGTACTCTTCCCGTGCTTCTGGCCCAACCTCTATCAATCTTCATCAACCTCTGAAAGTTATTGAGAAAGTATCTTCCTGATTATATTTAAAAATTGGATGTTATGGATTATTTGAATTTGATGTTTTTCTCAACTTGTGGTTTATTGATCTCCAGAATCAAATATTTAATCTCAATTTTATATGTTATTGGATCTTTGAATGATGTTTTGAGGATATATTATAATGATCAACCACCCACAAAAATTACGAACTAGGGTTTCTCGAAAAACATCATCGTTTGAGCGACAGGCGAGCGACATGTGTGTAGCTCTGGCGATAGGTGGACGACAATGTTTTTGTTTTGGGTGCTCGAGCATCAGCTTGGCAGCAGGCTAGCGTAAATCCAGAAACTCTTTCTCCATATTCCATACTCAAAATCAAAGACCTCCTAGTTTATCTATACAACATCGCAAAAGACTCATTGACTGTTGCGACTCTTTTATAATAATCATTTTGTCTAAGAAATTGTCAATACAACTTAAAATCTAACAATCTATCCCTTTTGCATTCCGTGACAAAATTATACAATATAAGTCAATGAAGTAAAAATAAAACTAATCTACACAAACTCAAAATGAATGTCTATCTCTTCTATTCCTTGTTAAACCCAATTCTTGAAATTAACAACTCAAATACTAAATGTAAAAGTATGTGAAACATGAAATATAACAATCGAAACACACTATCATAAATATGCTATTTAGATTGAGAAGCAAAACTAATGTTAATCAAAACATCAACTGAAACATTAATATCACAAAACATCAAAACTCAAAAAACCAAGCATTCAATAAAGCAAAACTACCAATACTATCATCTCCTCCTTAATGCGCACTCTCCTTAAAATGCAGTTAAATTAGACTAAAATGTCATCATCTGTCCCCCTTTTTGTCACAAATGACGAAGAGAACTATATCAATAATATATAATAACCCAAAGATGCTTTTGATAGAATGCATAAGTATAATCAATGTCAATAAACTTTCCCACATACTCAGTTCAAACCTAAATGAAGTAAATGGTATAAGTGTTTCTTGTGTGAAAAGTGCCACTAATTCCTTGAGAGCAAAACTTCAAACCTTAAATTTGTTAGGTTATACAATAAGATTGAAATTTTATATAAAAATAACCTCCATGTGGTCATAAACAAAAAAAAAAAAAAAAAAAATTGGCCGCAACTTGGGCTAGTAAATAAGAATAAACTCCACATTGTAATAAGTTATAATTTTTCTAGTCTCCGTTTTAAGGAACTTATCTCTACAGTAATAATTATCAATATATTGCAAAAAAATATATGGTATTTTACACCCAAGGTTTAAGATGATTCTGCATACTTCTAACCCTACATAGATGTACTAGTTTTTGGAAGCTACATCTCTCTCTCTTATCAATGCCTATACCTTCGATTTGACATGCTCTTAATTAGTTATTAATGTAGTTCATACTNACTCCACATTGTAATAAGTTATAATTTTTCTAGTCTCCGTTTTAAGGAACTTATCTCTACAGTAATAATTATCAATATATTGCAAAAAAATATATGGTATTTTACACCCAAGGTTTAAGATGATTCTGCATACTTCTAACCCTACATAGATGTACTAGTTTTTGGAAGCTACATCTCTCTCTCTTATCAATGCCTATACCTTCGATTTGACATGCTCTTAATTAGTTATTAATGTAGTTCATACTTCTAAATCGAGTGCACCAAAGAAAACTTGGTCAAAAATAATTTTTGTAACTACACCTCTATTAAGTTATAATTTCCTCTTAGTAATAAAATTAGTTTGATCACAACATTATGACTAGAGAAAAGTTTTACCGTATTTCAAAAATATGTTGTGTTTCGTAGACTACAATCAGTACAGAACAAGAAAACCATGTCAAATCACACAACACCTCAATAAATATGAAGTCTAAGGGGTTAAGATCATAGTAGTCGAAAGTCTAATGGCCTGTTCTGTGTACATGGTATCACATAGAGCATTCTAGTTATACCATTTTGGCAGAGGCTTGAGTGGTATAGTGGAGACAAGTTCTACTTTGATAAAGTCTGAAAGCAGTCGGAATAGTAAGAACAACAAAGGATCGAAAACTTTCTGAGCCCTTGAGTTTGTTCTTTCGTTGATGCGACATCTTTCCTCTATCTAAGCCATTGCTTTGAACATCTACCAGTTCATTATCTTGCATTGCACTAACAAGAGGAGAGTCGTAGAGATAGGTAGAATAAAGAGTAACAATGGCGCAAATTGATGGTATTGAAGTAATTAAGATTCTTGGCTTCTAGCTCCAACTTAAAAAATTCCAATATATTTTGAAATAGCTAGTTCAAAATTTGTTTCTTTCCTTGGCTACTGTAGATTGTGACTTGAAGACATCAAAGCTCCTCAATATGGTGGATTTTCAGACTCTTTAGGTTCACTAGGAATGCCCAAGTATCCAGCATTAGCATTCAATAGAAAAATTTCAGAGATATTAATCCTGATTTCGAAATATGCATTTGACATGCAGTCAAACTTGATAAAACTTAAAAAGGAAACTACCACCTTTCATCCATGTTTAGTCCAAAATCACATAGTTCACAACGAGACTCACAACTTTTATTAACTTTTCAACTTAATGTCTTTCATCAAAATATATTAAAAATATGATTTTTAGCCGAACCAAATAGAGACTTACATTAACATTATACCATCTTTGGTAACTGCGAGGTGGATGGCTTATTTTCAAGCCCAAATTGAAATAAGCCATAAGCTGGGTCCGCGTGATTTATCCATAATATAATTGGAGTTCAGCAACAGTCAAAAGCTTGTACGCAAACACATCAATCCAAACATGTGTGCTTATTGAACTTATAAGCACATGACATACCCACATGACATACCCACATATAGGCTTTTTTAATGAGTACTTGTGTTACAAGATAGCTACTTTTTTCTTAAGCCCCATCCAAACGTGCTCTACAATTAGCTGCTCATTTCTTACTGATTAAGAACCCTACCGATAGAGATTTATGCAGTCACTGATGAGGACACAATGCCAAATTTCAACCTTTTTTTTTTTCACCACTCAATAATAATTATGATCTTCCAATTTCGCAATGTGGTGACACCTTTTTATCAAGAATGCATACTAAATAGTTGGTGTTTGGGAAGACAGTGCGCTAGACGCAGTAAAACTCTCAGAACCTTGAATAAAACCTCAAATCAAAGAGACTAATTCCCATAAATATGTAGTGGAGTATGTTTGAAAGTGTTTAAAGAGTTCCCACAAATTATAAAAAAGAACTTAACAAGTATATCTTCTCATATAAGAATCGAATTGACTACAATGTTTTCTCCTCCTCCATGAAATACATTGAAGGTTTCACATGTCAAAAATGAAAACAAAAGTAGCAAAGGAATGAGTTCAATCACACATGAATTGAAACCCTCGATCTCTTAATCTCTGGGAATGATAAAATTTAATAGGTTAGATTAGATGCAATGGATATTTACATGTCAGATGCAGTTTTCAATTGTTGCTGCCCGTCTATCAAACTCAACTGCCTTCTGAGTCTCGCAATATGAGCTTGGACCTGCAGCACCAGTATACATATAAACTGCGAAGGAACAAATTTTTTAACTAGAGAAGTGGAAATAATTCATCTCAACCAAACATTTGATGTCTACTATATCTCATTATGCATTAATAGAGCAAAAACACATCTGAAACCTTCAAGTCCCTTAATGCCTTTAAAATATTATTGACAAAATTTTAGTTAATAATAGTCTATTTGGTCTTGCATACAAACTGATTGCGTGGAATATAGTGGTTTTTCGTCGTTAGTTAGGTATATTTGCATCAGTAGAAAAGCACGCAATGTCCTCAGATCATGCTCAGTGATCTCATGATTTAGAAGTTCATTTAATAGTAATAAAGATAAAGGTACTTCCCCGTGCGGATAACGAACTCAAGCGTCTAAACACACGTTATGTGTGACCTAAATCATATAATGGTACTAAATGAAACAGAAGCTTTTATTCCATATTTAATAATCTAATCAAAACAAGCTATAACTGCAGTTCACAAGACAGGAGTAGCTGAGTAGGCATGGCTGAATGCAGAACATGCATCAACTTAACTGTTTATGTACCAGGGAAAACAATGCCAGATTGACGGGCTTACTTTCAAATCAGAGTACACTTTCTATGCACAAATATGATATAACAATGCTGCTCTTGAGCTAGAACGTATATTTTCAATGTCTCAGAATATATCAAATTCACAGGAGTTTCTCTAGCACGTGTATTTTGTATCTAAAAAAATATCAAGCGCATTAAGTTCATCCAACTTAAGTAACAGTTTGAGTTAATCAGGCCTAGTTGGGAATCCAGCAAATGGTTTCCTGCAAATTTTTTTTTTAAATTGCATGAGCTGTCCCCAATGCTTGACCCCCTTTGCATTTCTATTCCCAACCTCATTTTCTTGGCACTCATCAACATTATTTTAGGTACATTCCATCCCCTACTCACAGTTTGATCCAGCAAAACTGTCAAAATGGCATGAGAAGTACACCCTCAACTTTAAACAAGTTAAAGAAAAAATAAGTATAGAAAAGACCAACTTCTTCCCCATGCCCCAATCCATGCAACCTCAAATCTGCTCACTGGGTTACCTTTACGGTAGTGAATCAGGCAAGAGAAAGATGAAACAAGTTGCAGAACACCACCATATCAAATCAATCTCTTCAATTTTCAAGGACATGGTCTTCAAAATTGGTGGTCACGAGTTCAAAAAATGTGCACCATTTTTTGAAGATAATTTCCTTAAAGAATAAAGAGATTGATTTGTGGGCATGAAGTTTCGTAGCTTCTTTCATCTTCCACTTGTGCGTATCCATAGCCGTCGCCATAAAAGTAACTTGTGCAAAGATTTGGGGTGGGGCTGCTTGTGAGGGCATGAGGAAGAAGATAGCCTCTGTTGTCTTTTCTTCTTTTTTATATTAATTTATTTTTGCATATTCAAAATTGTGGGTAAATTTGTCTTTTAATTCCAGGCTTATGGTTTTGTTGGACAAAAACCATGAGTAGGATCTAGATGCACCTCAAATTGGAAGGTCAAGGAGTTAAAGGCCAACAAAAAGGGTTGGAGATAGGCGCGCAAAATGGGTCAAATATAAGGGACCACATGTGCAATACACCCTTATATTTTTCCCAACCAGATGAGTCATAGGAGGAACTTAGCACAAATATTGAAGCATTATAGGTAAAACTTCGATCCTTCTTCCATCTCAAATATAAAGAGTATATAATTTTAATAGAAGAGTAAATTCCTATTCATACTAACCTGCTGGCGTGCGGCTGCTAGTTTTAATAATTCATCGGCCTCTGAGAAATTGGTGAACCACTGGTTTAGGGGATTATTTTTGGTGTCACCACTCTTCCCACTTTCAATATCCTCCATTGGTACTATAGAGAAGTAAATAAAATAATAGTATACAAACAATAGTGAATAGGTATCTTTTGATAACCAAAAAGATAAAGAAAACATACCAGGCGGCAAAGCAAAGCCACTGGGAAGTCTAGGCATAATAACGGTAGGATGATTCTGCACACGTGCAAGGAAACCCTCTGAAGGCTCTGAAAACACAATTTCATCATAGGATTCCACAACAACAGGCTTCTTCATGGACATGGGACCAGACTCCTCCTCAGGGTATAACTTTAAATGGTGGTATCTATAAGCGATTTCACACTTAATCATAACTTCTTATACATAATAGACTACAACATCAAGAAGACTATTTGATACTGACTGCATTCATAATGAGCAAAGTCAAACCAGTCCATAAGCTAGAAGAAAAGTAGCAACAAGAAAAAAAAAATCATTCAGTAAACTCATAAATCTTTGATATAATAATGCTTGCTATTGGGGCCTAATAATCACATTCGCATCATTCACGCCTCATGTTTCCAAAGATATATGATCTTATACATACATACATACATACATACATATGGATGTAATGATAAACCCACACAAGCATGTCAAAGAAAGCAGGCTCACAAGTGCAATGGCTTTTCGGTAATGTCACTGTGGAAATAAAGGGTAATGACAATTTCAAATTCACCCCATCCAGACTCAGATAATTCAAAAGGAGAACTTTCAACAACCCTCGTGGGATTGTTAAAACTTGAATGTAGTTGGAAAACAGCTCGCTTTATCACCACTCCCAGGTCCTCATTTGTAGAGCTACGCACATAAACTGTCCATTTATGAGACTGGTACCTAGTTAAAATCCAACCAACAAAACAAAAATAAAAAATCACACAAGCATTTTATCAAACAGTTAATTGATAATTACAGCTCCATCAACCTAAAAAAATAATATAACGAAGCAAACTTACTCGCTAGCTTTCTTGCCAAGCCAAAACGCAATGTTACCGTACACAATTGGGACACAAATTTCTAAATCTTTAAGCTTCTTACCCGAACTCTACACATGATGAAACATGTTTAACATAGTTACGAAAATCATCATAAAACTTTTAGTAGGAAAGCAGCAGTTTTTCATTAATGGCCAAATTTCTTTTCATAATTACCGTGACGGGCGAGTAAATTTAAAGCTGGAAGTGCGGATTACTACTACCTTTTTTTCATTATCGTCAGAAGATTTAACAATTTTGGTGCGCTGTGATTTCGGAGTGGACCCACCAATGTCCGTCTGATCTACTCCGTGTTTCTGATTCTGAGGCATTCTACAATTGTTCTTTCCAACTATAATTTGATTAAGATCCAATTGAAATTAGGGTTTTTATCAAAAGGGTAAGAAATTAGGTTTTAATGGGATCTGGTGAGGGAAGGTCTATGCTTAGGTTTCCAAGGACCAATCGCTAGAATACACCTATTTTCTTTTTTTGTCGTTGTATATATTAAAATCTGAGTGTGTTTGATGGATATTATTTTGAAAGAATGTATTTTGAAATAGTAAATTGATGTGATGAAAAATATTATTTTATTGAAGAATATGTGATTGAAAATGAGTAAAAAAATGAGAATGGAAAATTTAACATGGCTCAAACAGAGGCTAATCTAAGTCAAAATCAATAATAAATTTAAACTCAATTATTTCATGAGGTCTGTAGCTTTTCAACCTTACATTTTATTAACTTTTAAACTTTACAATCCCATTATTTTATATAAACTTCACATCAATGATTTATCATTATGATGATAAATATCATTACTCTTTATTAAAATCTACTAAAAATTTGATTTTAGTCTCCACCAAGTAAAGACTTAAATGATCGTATAATATAGTAAACACTAGAATTTCTTCAATTTTACTTTTTTGAGTTTTTAGAAACTTGCATATTTTAGTTAATTAACAAATGAACGATTATCTCGTATTATCTATAATATGTTAATTATCACATCAAATTAGAATCATTTTTTGTTGATTTTAACTCTAATACAATTCATTTATTTCAATAATACCTCACTTTTTATTTTTTAATATGTAATAAATATCAAAAAAACTTTATCGTGTATGAATTTTGTGTTATTAGTTCTCAATTAATTAACATTCACATTAATTTAGACTGAATTAATTTTGACTTGATGAATCCTGATCTACATGAATTTAGAGTTATTATAGATAAATTTATTTCTATTCACATATTTAAGAATTTTAATTTGTGTTTAAATTTATGTATTAACATATAATTCTTATGTATCAAATGTAGTTTAAAAATGTTGCTCATTTGTAATATTTCATTATCACCAAAAATTTGAATAATAGAAGTTGAGTTTTGAAAGTACAATTATCTTCTCTTAAATCTTTATCCTAAATTTTTATTTTTTAATTCGTTTGAGACTCGCCAAATCCTCCCAATAATTTGGGATTGAATTGCTTTTACAATACTTATAAAATATTTTAGAATAACGTACAATGTACGTTCAGCTCTGATTAGTAGTTAAAAGAATAATACAATTTCACTTTTAATTATGAAAATTGAAAAAAAAAAATAGAGGATATTAAGCCCGGTTTGGTTTGGATTTAAATCTCAAGTTAAAGTCAACATTTAATTTTAACCACACATTTTATCAACTTTTATTAAAATCTACTAAGATCTGATTTTAATATTTACCAAATAGGGGCTAAAATTATCTCTATCGCTCCATTTCTCTTCTTCCCAATGGAGAATAGAAGGCCAGTGAAGGGGAATAATGAATTAATACAAAGAAGAAAATATTGAAAAATATAAAATATGAACAAATAAAAAATTATCGAAGCAATAATTTTTGAGTAACACAACAATAGCTAACAGAATCCCACAAGTTGAACCTTATATTTTATAGCATGACCGGTGAGAAATCGAATGTTGCATGATGACTGTTATAATTTTATAAGTAGTTTGGTTAATAACGTCCTAAGGTATTGAAATATTTTTTTAGCTATTTCAAGTCACCACATAATAATTGAAATGTGATATTACAGCTCTATTGAGATTTGTCCAAATTGTACTATAGATATTTGATACATAAAATTAGATAACATAATTTATATTTGTTTTTGTGCATTATAAGCTCTAGTTTTAGTAAAATCCAACTAATTGTATATGTAGTTAAATTAATATTTAATTTTGCTTCAAAGTATAAAGAATTTATGAGGTTTCACAAACATGTTCATGTGCATACAAATAAAATAACATGAATTAGAATTAAAAAAAAAAAAAAAACAGCAAAAATCTCA
>CAIGRH010193670.1:0-14444 GCA_903798295.1 Fraxinus nigra
CCTCTCTTTAAATAAATTCTATTTCTTTTATTTTGCTAAAATAATTTCGTCCAAATTATTTTTAGAAATAAGCGATTTTAATTCAAGTCTATTTCGTTCAATAAGAATACCGTCAACACTTTGGTTCGACTAACAAAATTGGTATAGTGCTACAACTTTGTAAGAAGCTTATATATTGGGAGATACACATCCGATAATCATGTTGGCACTTGTACATGGGACGAAAACTGCCTTAAAGGAAATTTTCTATGGCATACCTCACTTCATCTCGTTTCAACGTTTTCTTTATTTCGATTGTACAAGTCATTAATTTTGACAAGTGATTTTTCTGGCCATTACACTAATAAGGAATGGTTGATGTTATTGATCCATCTTTTGCCCAATCATGTTATAGTGTCATTTGGCGGTCAATTCGTTGATGTCCAGCCTAACACATTTTACCTTGTCAGCTGTAATCAAAAGTTACTTCGTATAATATCACAACAGTAACATATAGTGGTTTAATACATCAATAACTTTGTAATTTGAGGTGATCAGTTCACTAAGGTGTTAATATATCTAGTTTCTGATTTCTGCAGTTTATGAACAAGTGATTAAACTTTTAAACATAGGCGACCGTCTGGGATGGATTCTATCGGATTTTTAGCATAAATTAGAACGTTATACACAGTAAGTGAGTCTCACTCAATAAAGCGCCGTCTTCTTTTGAATGTGAAATCCCACATACTAATTTAGTGAGGATTGACAAAACAAACAAATGGGCACTTAGGTCTTTTCATCAATCCACTTTAACTATTTGGTAATTTTTGAGTCAAATATTGCTGCTACAATATGACACACATGACTGTATAACGGTCTAATTTCTACTTAAAATCTTAGATAACTGTTGCTAGACGTTGATGAACTAGGTACACTAGTACCATTTTTTGATCTAAAAGTAGATACACCAATTCTAAAAAGGTAGATTAATTTGTCCCAATAGAAAATTGTGAACTGTATTATCCTAAGTTGGTTTTATTCAATTCACAATTTTTTTCTTTCCTTTTCATATCACACGTGCTCTGAACTAGATTAGGCTGCTGAAATCAATAAAGAACATTTTATATGGAAGATTCTTATCAGAATCTAAAGTTCAACAACCATTTTGGCCACTTTCCCTTTTATTTCAGCTTCAAGTTAGTCTTTTTTTTTTCCTTTGGATTTAAGCCATAAACTATTTATATATTTCAATTAACTATTCATAACATTATGTTATTTTCAGTTATTAAAATATGACAATTTTGTCATTCAAAGTAACGATATTATTTATCGATTGATAAATAAATAAAATTTATGGAATATTACAATATTTTCTCCTTATAATATTCACGTTCTTAGGTTACCCTTTTCCACTGCTTCACTTTTCCATAAAACTTTCACCAATGAAATTGACTTGTTTTCTAGTCCCCAAGATTTTAACAGGCTTTTCTTCATGGGTTAAGTCATGTTGTAAATCGTATGGGACGTCTTTTAACACATTAGATGGATCTAGCATACCGTCAACATACACGTCTTCAAGTGTTTGTATTGTTCTTCTGAGGGTGAAATGAGGTACTGAAATTTAATCGGGTTCCTAAAATTCGATGTAAACTTCTGCAAAAAGTTGAAAAAATCTTGGGTCTCGGGTAGAGATGATAGAAATTGAACTCTGTAGAGTCGAACAATTTCACGAATATATAATTCGGCAAAGCATTTCATTTAATATGTAGTTCAAATTGGGAGGAAACGTGCGGACTTAGTAAAGCCAATCAACTGCAACCCAGATAACATCACGATTATTTGAGGTTCGAGGCAATCCTATGACAAAGTCCATAGTGATTTTCTCCATTCTCGAACCCATCTCACACGTTAAAAGACGTCCCAGATTAATTGCAGCCAGACTGAACCTATGAAGAAAAGCCTGTTGAAATCTCGGCTCAAGAAGTCGAACCAGACTCCCTCTCTTTTAACTCAACGGGAGCCAGTCAACAAGGCGTGAAATTGGAATGGTTCCAGGAATTAAATCTATATTAAATTATATTTCCCCATCTGACCATAAACCTAGTAAATCTTCAGACGATTCCTTCACTACAAGAATTTCCTCTAGTGGCCTAATTTTTGTAATTTGGACTTGACTTGAACAAACTGGAGATGATAATTTCTAGGCAAAGTCGTAAATTGACGTTTTAGAATAGTCAATTGATCAAGTCAAAACTCTTTAAAAATACTAGTCTATTGATTACAGGCATCAAATACACAACTCCATCATAAATAGTGGCAGAGTCCATTTAACTTTGATAAATTTTTACAGTATAAATTATGATTAATAATGCAAAACGTGGCACATATATTTGGAACCATGTGACCTAGTGAATCCTTCAACCTTCCTCCCAGTCAACGTCATCCTCGTCCTCATCCCCGTCTGAAGCTTCTGCTTCTACATTTAAGTCGTTAACTTTGAAATTCTTGGCCATGTTACCTGAAATAAAGCGTGCACATTAGCTCTGTTAAACAAAGATAAACCAAAATTAAAATAATGCACCAATAAGTTGAATAGAGGGTGCATTTGAACCACATTTTTTTGGAAGAATGTATTTTGGAATAGTGAATTGATGGAGAATGTGTGGTTGAAAATGAGTACAATAATGAAAATGAAAATTTTAATGTGTACCAAACAGGGTAAGAGTTTCTACCAGACCAGATTGTATGTTATCTTTCAAGAGGATAAGTACGAATATACCCGAAGCCAATTGCCAAGGAGAAAAATAAAAAGCAATAAACAAGTTGTAGAATAAAGAACATAATAAAAAATTTCTTCCATGCCGCATGCATATTATTATACAGGACTTTCATATTTGTTGTCACCAAAATGACCAAGTCAAACTTCATGCACATGGAGGAGTAATTTGTAAAAATCCAGTATAGTGAATCATATAACGTAAAACTAATAATATTTTGCCTCACTGCAACAAGAGTTTTATTTAATTTCAGATACGACACAACGGAAATATCTACACCAGCTAGACAGAGATATATTTTAAAAACTTGAATATTAGAGACTTGTATCTAGTTTTATTGTGTCTTGTGTGTCAAAGCATTCTTGTCACCAACAGCGTCAAAGTCCAAAAAATGTGTAAAATAAGTCAAAATAGGAACCTTGAAGGCAAAATAATTATTCCCAACGGACTGCTAAAAAATAAAGTTAAAATGCATGTTGATAATACCTGCAGGAGGTTCCTCATCCCATTCAACATCATCTCCGTCAGACTCGTCCCCACGCTTCGACTTCATGCCAACTTCGCGCTCAGTGGGGATGGCAACTCCATTAGAGGTGGTTGCATTTGACATTTGCTGTTGGTTGTCATCATGTGCTTCTTGTTCATGTTGCCGCATAAGTAAGGCAGCATAATAAGCTTTAAAATATTCATCCTACAACATACAGAAAATCTCAAATAAGATTTTGAGAACATTATAATCATAAAAAACTTTACTTATTTTTTACTTATCGAAATAAAGAATATAAGGTTACAAAGAAGAGTAGGAATTGATGATGGCATACATGGAACGTTTATATATGAAGTATACAAGAAAACTGAGAGGAAAAGAAAAATAACAAGTTTGTAAATCTAAACATACCTGTATATTCTTCACATCATCTTTTTCATCGGTACGTTTTTTGTCATCGGATGAAGCTACAGCTGTTGAACCACCGCCCATCTTTGCCTCTTGCTGGATCTCTCCACGCTGCTCATCTGTAAGTTTCATTCCTTTCCTTATCATCCAAGGAGGCAAAACTTTCATAGGTGCATTTCCATTCTCCAATTTAACGCTCTCTCCTTTTCCATCAATACCAGAGAAATCAACTTCAACCTTCCAAAACAAGTTTCGGGTGTTCACCATCTGAATTTCTTTCATTCCAATAATAGTTTTTTATAATCACACATCTATAATATATTAAATATCACGTAAGTGGAAATCAGTTTTTTAGACGATTATAACCCTACTACAATTCAATTATTTCAATAATACCTTACTTTTCTTTTTCAATATGTATTTAATTTACAAACTGTAATAAATACTACAAAATCCTTGTTCACGCATATATTCCATGTTATTAATTCTTAATTAATTAACACTCACGTTCATTTAATTAATATTAATTAGAATTTCACATTTACATTCAAGTTCATGTCCCTATTATTAATCCTCAATTAATTAACTCATAAAATTAATATTAATTATAATTTCACATTAAAAAATGCAATTCATTATTCACGTTCATTTATATTAATTAGTATTCGGTTTCACTTAATTGGAAATTAAATTATATTCGTTTAGTATAAATGATTTAACATTTATTGTCACGTATATATAATTTTTGCCTTTTTTGGTATTAATTCTAAATTAATTAACATTCATGTTAATTCATATATCGTATTTGTCATTTATCTTCATTTATACATTTAGTTGTAATTCTAATACTCACATTCAAGTATGTATTTCACTATTTATATGCGTGTATAATAATTAACATTTATTTTCAAATGCATGCATTCTTCTCGTATTTAGATTAAAAGGGCAATTGAATGATCGAATATTACTTTCACAACAATTATAAAACATTTCAGAATAACGTGCAACGCACATTCAATTCCGACTAGTATGATAAAATGCCTCCATCATAACTATTAGTAGTCCTCTAATAAGAAACTGCCAAGAACAATTAAAAAAGTGTAATACAAATCCATGTCATCCTTATTTCAAAAGAAAACAAATCAAATGCTTAGGGTTATGAAAACGACATGGCTATTTAAACCATCTATAGATTAGAAAAGCTGAAACATATACAGTAGAGATAATAATTCCATCCAAACCTCGGGCTCAAGCTTAATACCTTTCAGCTAATTATTATTATTAATTTTTTTTAGCATCCAAAAACACTTTCATGCTTCAGGTTATTGCTTTTGATTTTAGGGGATCAGCCGTCATAAGTCATAACCCAATAATAGTACCAATAATACTCTCCTAAACCTCAAGACATAACATAATCAGACTAACAGAATTCAGAAACGTGAGGAACATATTTCTCTTGGACTTATGCAGGAAAATCCAAATTTAACATAGCAAGCTTGCTTTGACATATTCATGCAGATAAATACATTATGGTGATTGAGTATGTATATCAAAAATTCAAAGACTGGGGCCCTAAAAAACTACTTTACAAGAAATACAAGATTAGACGATAAAGAAGCACAAACTCCTTCCCTCACCCAAAATTTGACAGTAACCAATGATATTCATAGGCAAATGTGTGGCGCCCTAAACATTCATTAGAAAACCAGCCATAGGACTTATTCAATTACAATCTAATGTAATTGCACATGAAAAATCCTAGCATGTACAATGATGTTTCAAACAACAAAATATGAGTTCTATGAGAAATGGTTTTCACCCTTTTGCTCTGATGCTGAAGGCATAAATGACGTTCAATAAATTAGAACAGTAAAGTGAGGGACAACTCCTCAAGGATATCACGAGAGATGAGGAAGCAAGATGACCAAAGGCAATCTTGGGTACAACAAGTTATGAAATGATGTGGCCATTATAATAGTTATGGCTATGCATATGCATAGCAATGGTGAAGAGGAGCAAGAAAATGATTCCAAGACAAAGATTTCAACCATACTGATGCTTATATTATCTTCCATAAAAGGATGATTTTTTTTATTTTTTTATTTGATCCTGTGATATGTAAAGATAGTCAAATTCATATTCATTTCCTGTGCAATGTCTTTACTTATGGAGCGTTTAGCTTTGCATTATGAGCATCAAAAATCGGTTATTCCATAGTCTCATGGTCGATTGTCAAGAACTCCTAAGGTTTGAAGCTCTGGATACATTAAAGTAAACCTGTTGAGGCTACGATTTGGAATCTAACAGTTATGGTTTGAGAATCATGTTTTGAGTTGTATACTTAGACCGTGAACTTATAATGTTGTAAACTATTGTTGTCATGTTGAAGTTCACATACATTCTAGAGTTATTTATGATCAAAAAATTACTTTCATTTTAAATCTAACATAGTTTGGGAAATATGGGTTATATGTCTCCATGCCTCTAGGTTATACGGAAGTTATTTTGTGTGTTTCTATTTGACTTTTTTTAATTAGATATTATGATTAGCGGGCCTGACACGGACATCAAAATATGTAACCCATGCTCCATTTTCGACTCCCCCACTTTACCTAAGTAATATTAAAAAAAAAAAGGAAATTGGTAATCTTGTAAGTAAAAGGGGAAAAGGCTGACGAGGTAGCCACCTTTGTCTCTCCAATATAGGGCATAGGCGTTCCACCAAATCCAAACCCCTGTGAAGATTTAGAAGGATCATTCTCATGATCTCCATTTGCTGCTCGACCAGCAGCGTTCTGAAGTTCCCAAGCTTGAAGGCTTCCAAATTCAGGTACAGTCAAGTCCTTCACTCTTCCAAGTTGATCCATCAATGGTTTCAGTTGTTCCTGTAAAAATTTGATTCAAGGAAAAAGGCATGGAAGACACAAAATCCAGACAATGCATTTGAAAAAATAGAGGAGATTGAAATGGTTTTCAACTATCAATTGAAAAATTGTACAACTTAGTGAACAAATTACCGCAAACAGATGTTCATATTAGTAATGTCTAAAGAAGCTGGTTGTGTCTCAGATAGTTTACGACAACAGCATTCGTGAATAGTTCAGAATAGCAGATGTAATAAGCAAGAAGGAATCTCCTGAATCCATTTGGCTACACTATGTCATTATCACATGCGCACTATTGAAGAACTAGAGCATGAAACTGCGAATTCCGCTCATTGTAAATAGACTAGCCATTCCATGGTTCCCATTTGTTCATCCTCTCACAGGATGAACTATCCTCACTTTATCATCAAAAGGACATTCAAGTGCTAACCTACACTCCATCTTCATAATAGAGCACTAGTTCAACTATTTTGATATGACCAAGCTACATGCATAAATTTACTCCAACGTGGTCTTCATTTGTTGGCATACATAATCTTCACAAGGTATAAGACATTGCAATTTGCATACTGCTAAGCCATGTTAATTTTGGTTTACATCTCCCTCTTATAAAATGTTCAGTTAGGCTTTTACATTGCATTGTTCTTGTGGATCAGAAGTTCTTTTGGTCCACACAAGATGTATCGGCCACCTAATTGTCATTCCCTTAGCTTGTGGGTAGGAGAAAATTTCGAATGTATCCAAAAAGAGATTACCCCTTTTCCAAAATTTTAAGTGTGGATTCTTAATAATATTGATATATAATAGTGTTGCAACCATTTTCTCATCTTGTTCGATCCCAAATTCTTCACAAACTACCTTTTGACTTCTATCATCTGAAAACTAGGCCATTCCACTCATATGCTCTTCAAGTTCGCATTTGTTTCTCTAACGCACTTTGTCCATACTTGCTTTTTGGGAGGTTTCACAAAAGAAGACCCAAGGTGTGACGAGATTTGAACAACTTTCAATCTTGAAAAGATTAACTAATAACTCCATTTTAATAAAATACAAGGTTTTATTGCTCGATGTTCGTGTTATGTGCCTCCAGTGTGATGAGTCACATTGCTCTTTTTGCAAGAGTTATGATCACAATTGTTGTAACTAGGAAATTTATCATCCTCCACCTTGTAGGCTAGTGAAGATTGACTTGTATCTAAGTAAAAATGATTGCAACCATTTTGCTTTTATAAAATGAAAAAGGATAAATGCAGTCACTGTCCCAAACCTTTCAAATCTTTATAGCTTTTCCCTAATCTTTCATTTATTGCACCCTTGGTCCCAAACTTTTTAATTCAAGTGCGCGCGAATGGACGGCAAATGGATGAATTCCGTCCAAATCGTCATCAGTTAACCAAAAGAATTGACTTTATCCACATCTTAACCAAATTTAAAAGAGTAAAATGATAATCTCACAATTTTTCACATATAAATATTAAATAAAAACCAAAAAAGGAGAAAAAAAAAATTTTTAAAAATTATCTCTTTCCCCAACCTTACCCTGCCCCACCCACCACACGCTGCCACCGACACCAAAAAAGGGCATTTATTACTTATAACACATCCTAATCCAAATAGGCCTTGAAAAATTACCACAAGAAAAGCTTCTCCTACGCTTTCACCTCCAGTACATAGAAGACACAATAATAACCCATCCATGGCACAAAGCCATTTGCCTCAAAAGCAAGCCAATCAAATATTGATAAACAATTACTATCCAATTCACATACTTATAGTGCTAACTAAGCACGAAATTTGATTATAGCATACTCGAACAAGAAGAATATACTACTTTAAAGCGGTCCCACTTTCTTTAGCTCTAATTTCGTACAAGTTCTACAATCCTCTGCCTGTAAACCACCACCTTCAGTAAGCCTTGGATTTTTCTTGCCACTTCTCCTTCACCTATGTATTATGGGCTATGGGTTTCAGATTTTACTAATTTTTTTTACTACTATCGATCTGCTTTGAGTTCTCCAAGATAGCTGTGCTTTCATGGTCCAGCTGATTTTTTAAAAAATTTGGTGCATAGATAAATATCAGTGCAGTCTGATAGCGTATATGTGTATTCAGCTCCAAAATATTGATGACGAAATGATGAAATAATTTGACTTTTGGTTTGGTTTGAAAAGAAAATTTTCTTTTTTAATAAGAGCATTCAGTTGTTTGTTTTTGGTTTTTAAAGACAATTGATTTAGGAAGTAGGGGTAGAGGGATTGGGTGGTGGCGACGATTTGCGGTGGTGATAGGTGGGTTGGATTTTGGTTGTGGTGGATTGGGGTGGGTTGGTGGGGGTAGGGTGACGTAAGGAAGAAGGTGAAGTTTTCTTCTTTAATTTATTTTCTATTTTTCGGTAGGTTTTTTATTTGTATTTTTTTATGTTTAAAATTATAAAGTTACCATTTTAAATTTAGTCAAGATGTGATTAAAGTCAATTTTCATGATCAACTCATAACGATTTTGACGGAATCCATCCATTTGTCCTCCCCAGACGCACACTTGAAAGGTTTGGGACCACATGTACAACAAATGAAAGGTTATGATAAAAGTTGCAAAGATTTGAAAGGTTTGAAACCGTGGCTGCAATCATTCCGAATGAAAATGAGGCGAAGAAAAACAAAATCTGGCAAAGCATAGAGTTCTTGATGAAGAAAAAAATTGCCTAGCAGAACAGAATAGTTCTATTCAGGTATACAATAAATTTTAGTAACTAGAAAAATTATTTTGATAAATCTCTTAAGATTTTCACCAAATGAAACAGTCAGAAAAGCCCATTTCATCCCGATTTTATTTTTTCTCCATCCTCCTCTGGGTAAGAAACTAAAAAGAACATAAAATAGTATATATGAACAATTTTGATGAGAATGACCATAAAACTTTGCCAGCAATGCAATCCCCAAACTTTACATGGCTGGCTGGGAATAAGTTTCCTTCCCTAAACTCCTCAACACTAAGAAACCAAACACAGATCTGTGATATATATCCAGAGGATGTAGGTGGTTTACCGACAAAAATGATCAAAATACACCAAAAGAAGGCCAGGACTGTGATCTCTTTGAAACAATGTAAATATCAGATTAACAGAAATTCATGGCTCCTAAAGTTTAAATAGGACGCCTCTTCGTTGTACTTATATATGTGAGTATTTCTAGGTAAAAAAAATACCTAGAAGATCTAAAAACTTGCTGCTCACTGGCTTCTTGGTTCCTACTCAATGCTCTTTCTCATACTACTATAATTTAAATTATAAAATATTTGATTTCCTTTCAAAAAAATAATAATAATAATTTAAATAAACACCAAAGCCCACAAAAAAAAAAAAAATTGAGAAAAATAAAACTCTCATAATTTTGATCTAGACAATAAAAATTAAGGCAAAGCAATCTCTCTTTCAGAAGCAAAGATGGTTGAACTGTACCAAACCAGGAATAAATAAGAACTCAAAAGAGGACAAACCTCCATTGTTTGTAGCATATCTTTCAACTTTTCATGGCGCCGTCTCCTAGCATTGTCATCTCCATCTCCCAGTTCTTGGGCAGCAAGTTTGTCAGCTTCAGCCACAAGTACCCCATCGCAACTCTCACAGTGGAAGTATTCATCGTGCAGGGAAATCAACCGGAGCGCATCCAGCGCAGTGTATCTGGACTTCCGTTTCCAATCAATTATGAAATAAACAAAAAGAGGACTCGCAAAGAAGACATGCCAGTAGCAGAAACAGATACCTTTTACTGCAATTGGGGCAGATGTACTCCTGAACGGTGTTCTTGCTTTCTAGTTCATCCTTCAGCTTTTTCTTCATGCGGTGTAATCTGTACCTTACCACATCATATATCTGCAAACAGTTTCTTTAGTTTCAAATTTCATTGATAGAGTGACAGTGAATCTAGATTCATCTAACAACTTTCAAGCAAATATCAACAGTGCACAAATTGTTAAAGAGTCGTAGATAATGATAACTAAATAAGAATGAACAATTCAAAACCTGAGAACAGAAATTAACATATCACATTCAATACCCAACCCATTTCATGAAATGTAAACAATAAGCCACATTAAGCCAACTAACATAGAAAAATTTCACCAAAAGGAACAGGTATGCAACTGAATTTTCCAATGTGACATAAATTAAGGATTTCAGTTGATAAGAGCTCAAAACATCAATAAAATCTCAACTTTCAGGCTAGTACATGAATCAAGGAAACTACTCTACCACACTCAATGCAATATGAATGATTTGAGATGGATGCTTTAACACGGGAAGCAATTGTGTCTTATTTATACCCTCTAGCCCCCATGGCCCAGATTTCATCTATTGTTGCACCGTGTTGCTATCCAAGTTGAAGCAACATTGCAAGTGTTGGAAAATGCACAAACAGTCAAATAATACCCTCAAAAGAGCATTTTGAACCTTGGCAGCCATTACCTAATAGCCAATTAATCTTGTTCTGTCTTCCATCTCCTATGCCATTCATTTCTCAGGTCTTCTGTCTTCCACCTTTCTTTCCACTCTCCTATCTCCCACTCTCTTGGTGTTTTTAATCTTTATTTCTCCTGATGATTCCTTCAGCTTTATTATCTCGTTTCTTCTTCTATTTTAGTTTTTATTTTTATTTTTTTCTTTAATCATTCCAAATAATAACATAAAGTGGACTTGAGGAGCTATACTGGTGCTTGATAAGGCTCCTAATTGCTGAGAATTCATCAAGATTCAGGAATAACTTTGTAGCAGAGAAACTCTTGGGTCCTAGCTTCGCTTCTCCATAAAGTAAATGTCAGCAACTCATTTCTTTTCTAAAGCACTGAATTGACTTATTTCAATTATGTAAACACTATCCAGATGGCAGCATTTCAGCTTATTAACAGTAACCTGACATTCATGGGTTAATTAGAAATTGAGGTTGAATTGGATTTTGGTTTGCTCAACTCGTTTCTTTGAACCTGGGATATATTTCTTTTGTACAGCCAGCAGGAGAAGGGAGCAGAGCTACAAACCTGTGCATAATCTAGGCAACAATATGAATGCGTATGCATCTTAAGTTTTTCATCTCCTTCTCTTCCACCTGGTTGACCATCTCCCGTGGCAGCTACAGCAGCACTGTATATTTTTGCACCTTTTGCAGTCTACAACAATATCAATTAGGCAATATCAAAAACAACATAACAGACAACAAATGGCTAAAGCTAACTACAGAGCAAGACATACTTCAATGCAGAACATGACTAAGAATGATCGCCATCGAACCATTAAATTTGCAAATGAAATTGACGAGCTTCGAGAAAACGAAGTGAAAACTTGGTAGTATTTTAAGAGAAATTGAATTTGAAACTACTGAATCTAGACAGCTGGCGTTTTAAGAATCAATTTTGGGTTTTTCTTAGAAATGAATGTGAAGATACTTAATGCAAATTTTTTACATTAAATCCTTCACTTCTAATTATACCTTAGAAAATATTTAATAGCAAATGTTTTTGCTGTAATTGTTCAAGGGTAACAAGTGTAGCTAGCACATAAATTAAACCTGAAAGCATACCTAAAATGTGGGGTAACATATAACATAAATAAGGGATGACTGTTCAGGTTTGCAACAAAAGTAGATCCAAGTTCGATTTTGGAATGCGATATTTCACATTTGCATGGCTCAAATGGTAACATATCTGAACTGGACTGCCAAACATCATTAAGGTTAGGGAGAAAGAATGGTGGTAACCCAACTTTGAGCAAAGTTCATTTTAGTACATTTTTGTTCCAAACTCATCGCTGAAGTTTCAACTTCATTTCAATTTGGTCACCAATAAAGATACCATCACAAGATTAAGTTTCTTTTCTAAATGCCAGATGGATTTTCTTGTGTGGGTTACTCGTGTCATTAGTTTGCAACATTGGTTGAAAAGCAATGCAAACTTGCAGTTTTAATATAAAATTTGTGCTTTTAAAATACAATATGGCATGGTATGTAAGTGCAAATTTTACAAGCCAAAACTTGTGATTATAGCACAATTGGGCAACTAATGAACCCTTATTAACATCTGCAACTAATGAACCCTTAAATTAGATTTTAGTAGATTTTGATCAAAGTCGATGAAATTTGTGATTAAAATTAATTGTTAACTTTGACTCAAGATTTTAATTTGATTTAAATTCAAACCGAACAGGGGCTAAATAGGATTAGCATACACTAGAAGATAGTTAAGGATAAACAAAAACAAAAACCAAACTAGAGTCCAGTAAAATATTGAAAGGGGGACAAAGGGATTTGGGTCTTATCACTGAACCCTCAAAACAGACCTCCTTCCTGTGATCCCTAGTGACCAGTTTTTCTTCTTCAAAGAATCTCAAAGTCCGACGAAGTTGCTTTGAGTGTAGCTTCAAGTCCTTAGCCAAATCTTCTTCCCTTACCCACTGACGTCTAAAATAGAACATAATTTAGAGCTTTATGGGTTATAATAGATAAATAACACATGTTCCACACATACCACCCGTACATAAAGAGCCAAAAATAAGATAGATAACTAGAATGAAGTAATTCGACTGTAACTACCCTGGAAATAAACAATCTATCTATTGATCTCTCAGCATATAGAGACACTTCAAATAAATAACATATCTATGCATGCAGAGTGAGTGAGTGGCAAAAAAGTATTAGTGCAGCCATCCCGAGTTTATTTGAAATAAGTTTAATCTGTTATTGTTGTACATACAACAACATTCATAATATAACACAACATATAGAGATCCCCTCTATCATCAGATCAGAAAAAGACATTCAAAAGTTAATATTGTGTCATCCAAGTGTCCTGCAAATAGTGGAAAACTAAATTATAGGGGAAATACATATTACTTCAAAATTTTACTTGATAATAGTACTGTGAAAGAAGTTTAAGAAGAGAAACGATAATTACCTAGTGAGAGCATCAAGAACAACGACTGCAATTCCTCTATTGTCACTTCTTCCAGTCTTGGGCTGTTTATCACCTTTTGTAGTTATATCGTCGTAAAATGCCCTTCCCGCAAGTTTGACCAATCTTTTTGTTTATTTTTCAGAAACGAAAAAATAAATTCCAATTAACAATGAAATATGCAAGACAACTTCGAAACAAATGTGCTAAAATGAAAATCAAAAGAAAGCTTCAATCACATAGCTGTTTAATAAAGTACCGTTTAAATGGATCAACACTCAATGCCTCGTGGCTACCCATTTGTCACTTTCGAATTCAAAAGCTATCTGATCATAAGATGGGATGGTGTCTCGAATATTTTCAACAACGACTACAAGTCTGCGTATTGAAAATCCACAACGATAGAGACTTTAGTTTTATTGATAAGTTTTACAGTTACAACAATGTTGAGCTCTTTCCCGAAATTAAAAAGAGAAGGACATGATGGTATTTTTTTCATTAAATGAAGAATTAAGATCCAAGCCTGCAGAAACATCTTAATTAAGTATACCCTAAAAAAAGAGATGTTTACCCACATAAAAGTTCGTGTAGCATAATATATTAGATAGATACATTTGGTGTTTTAACCTGATCGATTGAAAATACAATAAGTCGGAGAAGAAAAAAATCAAAATCCTTGGCCGGATTTGGAGAGAAATTCACAACCAGGAATAGCTCAGTCGAACTGGAGAGATTTTCCCCTGATTTATCGATTAGGGTTTTGATTTTAAGATGAGATATGGGAGAAGCGAAACTCTGAAGCAGTAAAACGAGAGGGGTGAGAAAGAAAAACCCATAAACTTTCTGAATAGGAAAAGTCTCCAGCATGACTAGATATAGGTCGGTTCAATTCTATTCTCTCTAATCCTTGTAATCAAATTGATCCAAAACTTTCGGATATTTAATAAAGTGGTAATTACATGTTTCCCTACT
>CAIGRH010193732.1:0-11831 GCA_903798295.1 Fraxinus nigra
ACAAAAACATAAATATACAGTCCAGGGGCTGCACCTATCTACAAATTCTCATTTACTCATATATTATAATTCATTAATAGCAAATACTAAATAGTCCACAGAAAAACTCGTTTACTTATTTAGTCATATATCATAAATTCATAATCCATAAAATTATAAATATCTCCATACTACAGTTGGTCCAGTCCAAAAACTCAAGCCTGGCCCAAGCCCAGCCTCGAGCTAGTAGCTCCAGCCTCTCATTTCCTCCACTCCACAGTCCATTCCAGCCTCCGGAGTCCAGTCTATAGACAGCAGAAAACACAACCCACTGAGCCTAGCACTAGCAACCTCCAATCCTCCATTCCAACGGAAAGCTCCGCACCGCTGCAGCCTGCAACGCTCGGGCCTCCACTCATGGTCCCACCAATCCAAAGGTCCATAGCCCAGCCTCCATTCTAGCCCAAACAATCACAGTCACAGGCGACACTGGCAGCCTCCTCCACCGTCCTCCCCAGAACCCAAATTAATTTCGCCAACAATCGCCCTAGACCTCGTCACCTTACCCAGTCCATTGCCAGAAGAAATGAGAAGTGGCTAAGGAAATTGGATTGGACTTATTCATTTTATTTGGTTTTTGTTAAATGGATTGGACCGAATTGGGCTAAAAAATTGGGCTTTTTTTTTTAAAATGAGGCCCAAAATGTTTATTTGGTTCTGCTCCAGCCCAGCATCCTTCCTAGTTCCTCCTCATTCTGTTCTTCATCTTCTTCCTTCCCGACGGTTGTCTGAGACTCTAAACTCCGAAGAATTTTCGGCGGACCTAACACGGGCGACCGCGGGGGCTAGCTTGGTGTTGGGTCCGCTCCTGACTCGAATGCTATTGTTTTTGATCTGATGGAAGTAAAAAATGGTGGTTCTGCTGATGAAGTTACCATGGAGCCTGAAAAAACAAAGGGGGCAGAGGGTACTGTAGCTGATCAATTCTTGTTTGTTTCTAGTGAGAAGAATTGTGGCGAGGGTGAAAGGTAGGGGTGGGGAGTGGTCGAGGGAAATGGAGGAAGAAACCGTCTTCTAAATAGTGTAAAGCGTGGTTAGGTGTGGAGGCCAAACTTCAAACTTTACGAGTCTAGACGAAACTTAGGCATAAAAAAACATTTTTTATTTTTAATATTATTTTAAATTTTTAATCATTGTAAAAAAATTCAATAATTTAAATAATACGTACTAAACATCTAAAATTATAAAATACTATATTTACTTAATAATTCCTACATAAACAAAAAAATATAAACAATACAAATTTTTATTATGTGCGGAGAAATTGAGAGGTTTTGAGACGTTCTTCCGTCTTTTTTTTTTCTTGTTCTTTCATTTTCTCAGTTCTCTAGAGTCTGGAGTTTTTGAAATTTGAAGAGATAGTATGCTACTGAATCTAGTATGTGGGTTTATTAAAAACAAGGGAAAAATTGGGCATGAGACGGAGGCGTGCCTAGGCGAGTATTAAGCGGTCAACATTATCGTTGACCGCTTAATTTCCGCTTAAGCTCAAAGCGAAGCGTTTTCATCATACTTCGCGCCTAGGCACATTTTTTAGAATAGAGGGAAGAAGAAGATTTTTTATTTTTATTTTTTAATTTATTTGAGATTTATTTATACTTATTTGAGATATTTGAGAGTATGATTGCAATTTGTTCTTTTTGTTTTGTCTAAATATGATGGTATATTTGTCATTTTGCAATTTTTAATTGAGAAATTGGATAAAAATTGATGAAAATGATATTTTCCACAATGAAATGTGAAAAACGTAAAATAGAAATGTAAGAACGTTTTGCAGACTAAAGGTCAAATGTAGAGACGTTTAATGCTAATAAGCCTTATATCTTTCGAAAATCCCCATCATGTGCACATAATATAGTTTTCATAAAAGGCCTGGTTAGACTTATCAAGGCATTTGTCTGCTAAGATCAACTAATAATTACATGTCTTGTTACACAAAAGAAGATAAGAACTAGATTAACCCTTTTTCAACTCTAGTTTTTCGTTGACTGAAACATAACATGCATAATCTTCTTAACAATTTTCATCTTAATTTTAAGAATAGATGAACTTTTCATCCTTATATTTGATTTGTAAATGGATGATATTATTAATACTTCAGCTACCAAATAAATATTGAAGTTGTTGACCCCCAAAAATGTACCTCCAATGTGGCCAACATATCCAATGCCTCTCATGTCTACGCAAGACTAGTTCTTACACACTTGGATAAACCATTAGTCACACATGGCCTTCTCCAGTGGGGATAGAGTTGTTCGTGCACACTCAGATCGTCAAGTTAGTTGGAAAAGTGAATATATGGGTATGAGAGAGCTTTAGACGTGAGTTTCCAATATAAAAAAGAGGTTCGACTTTGTGGAATAATAGATGAAACAATGATATGGAAAAATTATAGCTTGAGAGCTTAAACTTGCATTACCTTCAAATGTCACTAAATTTGAGCTTTTATAGTAAAAAAAAAGGTGAATGAGGGTCGTTGGATGAAGAGGTACGTGACCTCATCCATGCGGCTAATGCTTTTTGTCTTAGACACCAATCAATCATAAGCCTTAAATGCTAATACCACTTTAGCATCTATAATTCCTACCTTGCGACTTTGGACTTGACTTGATGGACTGGCAATGACGATGGTGGCGGTGAATTGTTACATCAATCACATATCAAAAGATTGCCTAGATGATCTTCTGATAGGCTTGTTTTGTGGCCTCGCCTCTACTCGTGGTTTGGCTCTTACGGGTCAGTACAATTTAATGGGGTATCCAAACATATTGGGGCAGTCGCCAAAAGGGGTTCGGCCAAATCAGCCTTATAATATGGTACGGGCCATACACTTGCTTGCCACATAGGATATTTTGGGCCTTGTGAAGTAAGACATAACAATAGTCCCTAAAGTCCATGCATGACTATTTATATAATGTGTAGACTTTGAGTTTTTTCAAAGAAAAAGAAAAAGGTGACCGTAACAATATTGTCCCTGAAGTCTATGTATGATTATTTATATTATACGTGGACTTCTAAGTTGGTGGTGTAACGTTGTGTGACTTGTGGATGCAAATGGAACCAACTATTAGGTTGAATGAAGAGAGTGAGGCCTTTACTAAAGATGGCGAGCCTATCGAATTAACTAAAGCCTATAATAGGGCTGAATGAGGCCAAGGCGAGGCCCTTGCTAAAGAGTGCGAGCCTGTTGAAGCGAATGAAGCTTGTAATGAGACTGAATGAGGCGAAGGTAATAGTAAATTAATGATTTTTTATATGGGTTATGTGAATCTTGTCCACAGTATCTGTTTTTCTCTTGAATTCCACGGCTATTGGTTTTAATTTCATTTAATTTTTCTAATAGCTGTTGCCCCATGTGATTGAAATCATTTTTTCTTTGGTATGATATGTTGATTTTTGTTAGGTTTTGCCATTGATTTGATCAGTTCTGAATTTTCGTTTATGGGTGAAGATTTTGTTTCGTCATTTGATAAATTTAGTTCCTAGGTACATGACTTGAAGGTTAATGTTTAGGTTAGTGTAAGTTTTCTGTAATTTTTCCTAGCTTAATGGTCTTCAGTTTCACTGTTTGTGATAAAAAAGCATTGTTCTAGGTTATAAAGAATTTACAAGATTTTTAGCTTATTTTTGCTCTCAACTATGTCCAATACTCTATCTAATCATCTCGAAAGGGTTAGCCGAGATGTTTGGGACTCTTGAGTGTTTGCAATTTTCTTTTACTCGAACCGAGTAAAAAATAATACAGCAGCTACTGGAGTTAATTAAAGCAGTTCACAAGGTACCACTTAGACATGATTTAATAGCATAAACTTGGCCGGTAGTCCAGTGGCGTGCAAACGCTCCTCAAATACTTGTGATTGGAAAAGTGAGACTCTAAATCCCCAGTAACCTTTCCTATTAGTCTATGCATCTGTGTCTCTGATAACTGCTGCTATTTATAGAAGAAAGATTGTGATAGAATTAAGAGGTTGATTCAGAAATGCGTTTACTTCATTCACTAACGGGAATAAATGTCTACTTTAGTTATTTCACAATCAGAGATCTATTCTTGAACTGTCAGATGGTAAGGTGCATAACAGAAACTTGAATCTTATTAGTCCTATGTGAATAAAGAATACCCTGCGGCATATCCTCTGTAAACACAATGAGTGCCATGTTTGTGGTATCTGATTTGCGTTATTGTGTGCTTTTGCAGGTGCACAAATTGACCCATAATACTTATCAGAAATGGGCATTGCTGTTATCAAACAACTTAGTTATTAAGACTTCATTGGCCCAAACATGATATCTTGTGCCATATGTTAGGTATTGTTGTTCTTTGTAATTGTGTCTGCTGTATCGTTTGTATGTACCGTCAACTGCTAGGAAATTATTTGGTCTTCCTTTGGCTAAACATTTCATGTTGAATTTCATCATGTTTGATTAACAAATAGGATATGTTTATTGAGGACCAATTCCTTATGTTTCGCCTTTTCCAGATATGATCAAATTCTATAGCTTGCGTTCTTAGTTTCGAAGAGCAGAAATAGGATGTACTTGAATATTTGGGATGTTGACATTACCTTACTTATAGTGCAATCTTCAGACAAAGATTTCGTCCAAAGTTTGTGTAAAATAACTAAAAATCACTTAACGCTATTAGATAGAAAACTAAAGTACAACACGTGCATTGCACGTGCATCCAACTAGTTAGTATCTATAATGCTTAGCTTGCTGCTTTGGAATTGACCTGATGGGTTGGCAATGATGGCTGCGGAAGTGAATTATTACATCAATCACATATCAAAAGGCTTCCTTGGGGATCTTGTACCGAGCTTCTTTTGTGGCCTCGCTTCTATTCGCGGTTCGACTCTTACGGGCCAATACAATTCAATGGGGTTGACAAGCATATTAACTTGGCAGCCAAAAGGAGTTCAACCTATCAGCCTCGTAATATGGTGCGGGAAACCCACACCGGCTTGCCACGTAAGATATTTGGGGCCTTGTGAAGCAAGGCGTAATAGAAGTCTTTGCCTACTTTTTGATAGACACAAGTGCTCAAAATTAGCAATTAAACTTATACACTTAAATAATCATGTGAAAAAATTGCAAGTACATTTATTTTTTTTTGTAAAATTGAACTTGACTTGGATAATTTTATCGTTATGGTTTGGGCTTGTTAATTATTGTAATTAAGTAGAGAAGACAACGAGGCGAGTATAGGATGAGTCGGCCATTCCCACCCCCGTCCTGTCAGGTATTTTTGTTATCTTACCACATCTCCATACTCGGTTAAAGTGGGACGGGCCGGGTTCGGGGTGGGACGGGGTGGGGCGGGTCCTGTCCCATTTATAGCCCCATTTATTTTTTATTTTTATTTATTTTATGTCTTTAGTTAGTAAATATTATTAATTTTTTACTATTTTGTTAAAAACAACTTATGTTCTTTTTAAAAATGATGGTAAATTTATTATTTGTGTTCGATACAAAATTTAAATTTGAATTAACTTTAAACGGGTGCGGGGACTATGTTTCTCGTCCCCAACCCGTTTACCTAGTTAGGTGGGTAATCTCGTCCCATTCGGGGCGGGGCCCACTGGTTTCGAGTTGAACGAGTTTTTTTGCCATTCATATAATTAAGTAAGTCCATATATCTAAAATAGTACATGTTATAGAATAAGTCATTACTTAAGAATAATTTACTATCTAGAATTATCTTGTATTATAGATTATTTAATGGATGTTAGGATGCAGTTGAAAGATGAATTTACTTCGGTTATTGAGAGGTATGTACAAGAGTCCATTGAGCATTATTAATAAACGCGTTTCCATATTTTTCTAACAAGTCATTGATCATAAAAAATCATATCAACAAATTCATCTCACCTAGCTAGGATCTTCATCTCCTATATTCAATAATTTTGATCCTCAAATCAGAACAAGAGGAGAGATAATTAGTTAGGAGAGAGATATTTGATTTTTGCATGCTTTCCTTTTAATAGGCAGTGTATTCATATATTCATCTCAAAGTTTTAGGACAATTCGACCATTTAGAGAAATTTAACAGATGATAGCCTCTTATTGTCTAGTTTGTAACTGATTCTATTATAATATCACACTTTATTTATTAGCTTACATGTCTTGCATTCACTGAGTTTGAAGTCATGCTTTTAACACTCGTCCACGTGCACCTTAATAGCCGTTTTTAGTTAGTCTCGATGGGGAATGGCTCACATATATTTTGTGCGAGCATTTCCCCCTCTTGTATCCCTTATACCTCATAACAAGAGGGCAAAGTTCGCGAAGCATATTCCTTGGTTCAACAAATAGTCCCCGAAGTTTGATTTTATTATTTATATTGAATGTAGGACTTAATTGTACAATTAATATGGGATTGCAAACTTTTTCATTTTTTATGGCTTTGTCAGATTATATTTTTTTTCCTATTTTATTTACTGGCAATCAATGCTTGGGTTAGATGGAAAGCTTTTAATTCAAGGCTGAGATTTCTTGCTGTTTCAGATACAAGTCTATTGAGATTCAATGGTTGGGATAGGATCTTCTTGACACTATATATATGTGATATGCTATCGCTTTCCTATATTATTTCTTACTACAAAAGAAGTATCTTGATATTTTCTTCATTGTCGATTCAAACCTCTTATCTTTCCCAAAATCCTTTTTTAAGTGTTGTTACTGGTTCTTCATTTTTATTGATTCCATTATATTTTCCCGACGAACCTCATTTAGTTCTTATCTCAATATTTTATGTAACCAAACAAGATCTTGAAATTATCATAATTTCTCTCCTGCAATGCTATGATCGCATATCTGTGATTCTGATTCTGGTGCCTGTAATTGAATAGTTGGTAGAGAATGATTCAGAAGCTGACAAATTTATCATGCTTTTGAATTTTCTACATATATGCATCTACGAGGTTTCACTATGCAATGCATAGTTCCAGATATTGTGATAAACTCTCATGAATTTTCTTCCCGACAAATGCTTGGCCAACTTTTAGAGGCTGCTTTGGGCAAAGGGATCAAGATCATCTTCTAACTCTAGAGATTCGTTTAGATAGGAACAATAGACGTGCCGAGAAAAGGGTTTTACCTGTAGTGGGTCTTGTGGTAATTCCGTTTGACCATAAGATTTGTGGTAGTTCATCTGCCTATAACTCTTTCACTGTATCTAGTTTTCTTTTTAGGGTGCTTTTCAACGTTTTATTTACTTCTTTTACATGTCCATTATCTTTGGTATAATACAGAGTGAAGAAGTGTCTTTGGATACCCAGCTCATCGCACACTTCTTTCAACTTTTCTTCTTTAGAAGTGCGTGCCATTATTTGCAATTATAGAAATTAGTACTCTAAACTAACTAATAATGCTTTTCCATATGAATTTGCAACTGTTAGCCTTAGTCACATTTGTGAGGGATTGCTTTCTACCCACTTGATGAAATAATCTAATGCTCGATTGTGGTCCAGTATAGTCAATGTCCCATTTGGCAAAGGGCCAAGGGCCACTACTGGTCACTAACTCTTGTACATGTTGTCATGTTATAGATGCGAGTTTTTGACACTTCTCATAATTTCTAGCAAAGTTCATTGCCTCCATCATATCAGGCATATAAGATCCTTGTTTCAAGGCCTTTTGCACTAGGATATCATTTCCACATATACCCTTATAGATTTTTTCCATTATGTATAAAGCCTCATCTTTACTTATGTATCTGAGCAGAATGAGTGTATACCCTCGCAGTCATGGTAAGGACTAGAAGTGAATGTAGTGGAGAAACTAGAACCCCAAGGCATGAAGCAAGTGTCACATATAATAATAGGGATGTGGTTATTGATAGACCTACGGAACTGGTGGAGCGTCAAATATAACAAATTCATCAATTAATACAACAAAGAGAAAGGGGATAACAAATGGTTGAATTCTTGCAACCACAACAAAAAGGCTGAACATGTTGAGACAGTTGGGGAAATATTTAGGAAATTAAACCCTCCAATATTCGAGTATGCATCAGATCCAACGGCAGCAGAGGATTGGTTGAGAACTTTAGAGAATATGTTCAGGTACACAAGAGTTTCAAAGTTAAAGAAAGTGGTATGTGCATCCTTTATGCTACGAGGTAGTGATGGACACTGGTGGGATACGATGAAAAGCATAGAAGATGTCAATTCTATGACTTGGGATAGATTTAAAGAGTTATTAAGTAGTAATTATTTTACAGCCCAGTTTGAACCATGAAGATGAATGAATTTATACATCTGAGACACGGAGGAATGACACTAGGAGAGTATATTTGCAAATTTCAACAACTATCTAGATTTGCAACCCATATGGTTAGTACTGACGCACTTAAAGTGGAAAGATTTCTTAAGGGATTAAGGCCAGAATTATATAGAGATGTAAACATGGCAGGAGTCCAAGGGATGTCATATTCACAAATAGAAGAAAGGGCATTAGTTGCAGAACAAGTCGAACAAAGAATTAGCCATGCTTAAGAGGCTCGACGATAGTTTAGAGAAGGTCAGGAACACCGTTGTCCTAACAATGATAAGAAAAGAGCATTCTAGGGATAGAGTCAGAAACCTAAGTTTCAACCGAGGCAAGGACATCAACAATGAGATCAGGGTAACTATCTAAAGATAGATCAGAACAAAGCCTCAACAACACAATCATCTTGTCCCAAATGTCCTACAGAGACTAGGACATGCTATGTTTGTGGAAAGATGGGACATCTTGCTAGAGCATGCCCAGATAATCCAAATCCTATAGAGCAGAAGAAGGTGCCGCTAGGGTGTTTACTATTACTAAATTAGATGTCGAGCCAAATCCATTAATTGTAGCAGGTAAATTCTCTATCTTTGGAATTCCAGCACTTGTACTATTTGATTCTAGAGCTAAACATTCATTTGTGTCCACAGAGTATGTCGGGAAGTTAGGTAAGATACTTGATGTACAAGAAGTCAGTTATTGTGTGACTATTCCATTTGAAGAGGTCCAACAAACTAATTTGATTTTAAGAGCATGTATGATCCTTATAGAAAATTGAGAACTCTATGCAGATATAATTGTGTTGGATACGAGAGATTATGATATTATTTTGGGGATGGATTGGTTGTCAAAATACCAAGCTACTATAGATTGTAAGAAGTCAGTAACCTTTCAACCTTTAGATGATGAACTATTCACGTTCAATGTGATTTGAAAAAGGTTTCAGATTCCTAATTGCATCAACATTAAAAGCACAAATTTGGGTGTGTGGGTTACTGGGTTGGTGTTATGGCGATTGAAGCACAACATAATCCGAATCTCAGTGATATACTAGTGACACAAGAGTTTCCAGAGGTCANGAAAATTGAGAACTCTATGCAGATATAATTGTGTTGGATACGAGAGATTATGATATTATTTTGGGGATGGATTGGTTGTCAAAATACCAAGCTACTATAGATTGTAAGAAGTCAGTAACCTTTCAACCTTTAGATGATGAACTATTCACGTTCAATGTGATTTGAAAAAGGTTTCAGATTCCTAATTGCATCAACATTAAAAGCACAAATTTGGGTGTGTGGGTTACTGGGTTGGTGTTATGGCGATTGAAGCACAACATAATCCGAATCTCAGTGATATACTAGTGACACAAGAGTTTCCAGAGGTCATTCCCGTTGATTTCCTTGGATACCACTAGATCTTGAAATAGAGTTTGTAATTGATTTAATTCTAGGAACATCTCTGATTTCCAAAGCCTCATATAGAATGGCACCAACTGAATTGAAAGAGCCGAAGTTGCAATTACAAGAGTTGTTGGACAAAGGTTTCATTAAGCTTAGCTTTTCACCGTGAGGTGTACCGGTATTATTTGTTCGGAAGAAGGATGGTACATTGAGATTGCGTTAGATTATCGAGAATTGGATAAGGTAAAAATTAAGAATAAATATCCACTACAGAGGATGATGACTTGTTTGATCAACTTCAGGGTGTAGCTATATTCTCGAAGATTGATTTGTGATTTGGATACCATCAACTAAAGATAAAGGAAGATGACATTTCTAAGACAACATTTAGTACGATATATGGTCATTATGAGTTTTTAGTGATGCCATTTGGGTTGACAAATGCCCCAGCAGCTTTTATGGATTTGATGAATCAGATATTTAAGGAATTTCTTGATAAGTTTGTCATTATATTTATTGATGATATTCTTATTTATTCTTGTACTAGAGAAGAACATGCTAAATACTTGAGGATAGTCCTTCAGATCTTAAAGGATAAGCAGTTGTATGCCAAATTTAAGAAATGTGAATTTTGGTTAGATAGAGTTGTGTTTTTGGGACATTAATAATTGGCCACGACCTACAAACCCTTCAGAATTTTGATACTTTATGGGTTTAGGTGGATATTATCGTTGATTTGTGGAAGGATTTTTAAAGATAGTTTCTTCTGTAATGAAATTGACGAGAAAGAGTACGAAATTCGAATGGACAAATGCTTGTGAGGAAAGTTTTCAGGAATTGAAGGAAAGAGTGACATCGGCCCCTATCCTTTCAATTCCATCTAGAAACAGTAACTTTGTGGTTTATAGTGACGCTTCTCAACATGGTCTGGGATGTGTATTGATGCAAAATGGTAAAGTTATTGCATATGCATCTAGGCAACTCAAAGAATACGAAAAGAATTATCCTATGCATGACTTCGAGCTTTCCACCGTCGTATTTGCACTTAAAATATGGAGGCATTATTTGTATAGGGAACGGTGTGATATTTATATTGATCACAAAAGTTTGACGTATTTATTCACACAAAAGGAATTGAATATGAGACAAAGAAGGTGGCTAGAGTTGGTAAAATATTATGATTGTATTATCAAATATCACCCTAGTAAGGCTAATGTTGTACCTGATGCAACTATGACTGTAACTCAAAAATCAGAGTTGCTGGACTTACAGAAAATGGATATTGAAACTGTATTGCAAGGATCTGTAAAGGCAAAACTTACAGCATTGACACTTCAGCCAACCTTATTGAATAGAATCTTGCAAGGGAAACAAGAGGATAACTATTGTTCCAAGATAAAGAATGATATATATGATGGGAAAGTTTCAGACTTTTAGATATCAGAAAATGGTATCTTGCGATTTAGGGGAAGATTTTATGTACCTAATGTAGAAAATATCCAAGGTGATATTCTATCTAAAGCGCACATGACCCCATATTCTATTCATACGGGAGCTACTAAAATGTATAGAGATTTGAAGTTGCATTATTGGTGGTTGAACATGAAAGGTGAGATAACAGAGTATGTAGGACAATATTTAATGTGTCAGCAGGTAAAAGCATAACATCAAAGGTTGGTAGGAACCTTACAACTGGTCATATCCTAGAGTGGAAATGGGAAAGAATCATAATGGACTTTGTGGTAAAATTACCAAAGACAACTAAAGGATACGATATTACTTGAATTATTGTGGATAAGTTGATTAAATTGGCTCATTTCATTTCAGTTTGTTCCAGATTTGACTTATGAAGAAAAATCGGCATGGATTCTTCAACGAGAGGTAAAGCAACTTAGAAACAAGAAAGTTCCATTGGTTAAGGTACTATAGCGGAATCAATCAACAGAAGAGACCGCTTGGGAAAGGAAAGATGAAATGCAAGTTAAAAATCCTGAACTTTTTGATAAGCAAATTTCGAGGACGAAATTTTCATAAGATGGGGAGGATGTAGTAATACCCCAACTTCCCTTTGGGTATTGATTTGATAAACGATTACGACCTTTGTAAAGTCCTGAAAATTTTCAT
>CAIGRH010193754.1:0-11549 GCA_903798295.1 Fraxinus nigra
TGAATTTCTCTTAATTGAAATTCTATTTGTGAGATTTTTGCCTTTCATATAAGCTTCCCCTGCATCAAATTGCCAGAGACTCGGAAATACTTAAATAGAAAGGTACTCACTGCTGCCAATGTATCATATATGGGACTGATTATTTGTTCTAGAAAGGAGGTAGAACCATTTTCAGCTGTACAACTTTTAGCACGAGTAGCCTCCCCGTGATCCAAAATTACATCTAATTCCCTTGCCATCTGAACAAGAAATGTGAACATCAACTGTTAAAGGATTGAACAAAAAATATCTAAACATCCTACGAATTCCACGCCCGCTAAAAAAATCATAAAAGAACTGCTAAGCCAGAGGGAATCAAATAAAATTTATTGAAAACTTGATCATTAGAAATTCCATTTATCAACATATAAACCATAAGCAATTTCTAATGACAGTAACAGATTGAACATTAAGTAAATCAGCTTTGGTAGTAGGCAAAAACCGAAAGACAAAAAAATTGAAATCTACTTCAGGAAGTCCCAACATTAAATTTTTTATATCTAGAATACCACACTGATATTTGATTAAATTTGTTAAAAGCTCGAATAGATAGATTATGATCCGCCATGACAACCTTCAAAGATATTCCAAGACCCAGGGTGACAGCAAAGATAAACATCTGTCTCCCCGGGCTTTTATTCGAAGTATCAATGATAACAAGTTCATTAATTTTCTTTCTTGGTAAAAAAAGATCGTTTTTTTTAATATTATCCAACCATAACAGCAATATTCAAACCACAGAGCGATCTAACCAAGATTCCATTATTCTTCATAGAAAGCTTTGCACTTAGCAACTTGTATTTTACATTAATCTCAAAACTACTGGCAATAAAATCAATAAAGAAGGACATACAATCAGAACATGAGAAAATTAAAAGACCGAAGTATCACAAATAAAGATTTGTAAAAGAACTCCAAATAGAAAATTTTGACCTGATCCATAAACAGGACAAAGTGCTAAAACCCCATAGACTTACATGGTGGAAGATATAGCATAGACACTCAGGAAGAAAACGGACATTGGCAGCTTCACCCCATATACAGAAGTACAGAGAAATTAGAAAAAGCTTCCTTTCCCTGTTAATAGCTTCCAAACTGTTGAGACGGATTCCAAAAGATAATTAGTACACATTCTTGATCAATTAATTAAAAAAAAAACAGCAGCAAAATGCAGAAGTTACCTATTCCATACAAGGCGTATCCTAAGGTATCTACACCATTTGATGTAATTATCTAGGACCTTCAAGAAGACCTGCCTTATGGCCTTCTCATCTAATTTCTGCCAAACGAATAAATTAAAGCTGATTTGCTAAAATATAGAATTGCAGTGATATAACAATGACTTTATGCACACACATAAAACGCCAGTAAGAAGCAAAACTAATTGTACCACTCACTGGATCAGCCTCAAAAGGTATGCTAAGTTGTGATTGTGCATTGCCTAACATGAGAACGACATTCTCCCGCTGGTTCTTTATGTTGTCTTTCTGGAATGACGAATATCAATGATATCAACCAAAATAAGAACATGAAATAAAAAAACGTGAAAACAGAGAAAACACCAAGGGACATGCTGGTCAATATTGCACGTAATATATAAGCTGAAAATATAATTCCAACTTCAAACACAACTGTGCATATGCTCAAAACAATGCATTTTTCTATTCGCTATGAGTTAGCATTGACTTAAAACATTTTCATACTACAGAAGAAATGTGAAACTGATAGAAATAAAGAGTAACGCTTGAGCAACAAGAGAATAGAACCCCTAAAATCAGAAGTGCATGACGGAAAAGATGTGTTGTTTTAAATAAGACTATCCGTTGCACCCTGTTCTTCATTCCATTGAAGATATAAATATAAACTAAATAAATTCCCGACAAGTAACATCTTACACTTTTAGATAAGGTATAAAGAATTGGGACTGCAAGTCCTTTCACAACTATAGATCCTAAATTCTTAATAAATATTTTTAAAAAGAGAGAGAGAGAGGGAATATCAGAGGCTATATAATATCATTAAAACAAGTGCATGCCAACTGTTAAATAGGAGCATACTTACACTGCCAACATATAGTTTGCCAATCATGCAGTTAAATACAGCTTTATGCTTTTCTCCTAACAAAATAAAAACAGAGCCTCCCCAACAGAAACTAAAAAGAAACACCAAAGAGAGATAGCATGCCAAAATTATTTTACAACTCATAAATGCTTTCTCACTCTCTTTATCCTTGACTCAAGCTAATCCGGAAGCTAATCCGGTTATACAGTGCTACCCAATCCATCACTTGCTGTTTCTTTTTGAAATGGATAAAACGTGCACTCATCACATCCGTCGACAGGAGAAATTAGAGGTTAAACTAATACTTCCATATTCATAATAAGTTTCATGATGAACTAATTATTATTCGTTTTTACCATAAATATCAATTCATTAGCAACTCCACCTGTTCCAGTTTTCTCTCAATCTAACACGAGCAGTCCTGACAGTAGATAAAGGTGGAGGATTGTGCTGGGTGGTCTAATATCCAGAGTAAACAATGGGTTTCCGTTATCCATTAAGACTACTGGAGCGGTACGAGAACGAAAAAAGGACTTCTGATATCTAGAGTAAACTATCGGTTTCTTTAAAGCGATACGAGGGAAAAGGATCAAAAGGTGAATGGTACTGTTTCTTCAGATGTACTGCTGCGTTTTAGAATGAAATGCCAAAATTCAATACATTGATGTAATCAATCATATAGAAAGGGTTGTGACAAAGAAAGTATCCAAAAAAAAAATGCTATGTTGAGCCCTGAGGACCAAAATTTTTCCTAATATCAGAACCAAAATGTGTCAATAGTTCATCATTGAATCCATGGCAATAACAATTAATATATTTGAGAGCTGATGCAGCTAAAGCCTAAAAGTCCCCTTCATGGTCAATTTGTTAGCATGGGCACCTTCCACCTAGAAAAGTATCCACTATTTTCTTTGTCTCTTAAGCCTCGGAGCTATTGGATGGGTTCTAAATAGCTAAAAGCCCCCTTCATAGTCAAAAGCCCCCTTTGTCAATTTGTTATCATCATTCATACTAATTCTCCATAGTCAATTTGTTATCATCGTTCATACTAAAAGTTATCATCATTCATACTAAAAGTTATCATCATTCATACTAAAAGTTATCATCATTCATACTAAAAGTCATTGGATATAGCTATTTTAAGCCTTGGAGCTATTTTCTGTCTCTTAAGCCTCGGAGCTATTTTATTCATAGGAAACTTCCGATATAGCTCAAAGTGGATTAAAGTGGAAAAAGAGAATCCATGTAACCACCTTAAAAGTTTAAATAAATTTGAGATCAATGAATCAAGTCCTACATTGCAGTTTTATTTGATTAATTAATTCTAATTCTCCATCTCCTCTATGCGGATTAGAGTTAATTCTAATTCTCCATCTCCTCCATGGCTTCTGCATAAAACAAAATTCTTCTAAGATATATCATTTAAACCTTTTAACAATTTGTAACTAATCTGACCTTTCTTTAATGTATGAGCATGCAAATTGATGCAGATGTTTTATGGTATGCAATCCATTTAACAGGAAAAGGAACTCTCCACATTTTGTGAATCTCAATGCTGAAGCATAGAAATCTTTTTAATTTAATCTTCCACCCAAATTGTTTTTAAAATAATGAAACATGCATGTACAGAAAGTTTAAGAAATACTTAAAATGAAATTCCACACCCAGTTTCTCCCAATATTTTGTTTATCAAGGGTTGGGGAATTATAGAGAGAGAGAGAGAAGAAAGGAGAGGAGACAGATCAGGTCCGTTTGACATTAGGAAAGAAAAGGAAAAATAATAAGATTCTTGTGTGTGAGCACTTATCAAAGTTTCATATTGAATCTAGTAGAAAATAAAGAACAACGATTTCCATCAGTTTCTCCACAAGCACATAAATACTCATGCCGACAAAGATGGAGTTTGGGGGCGAGCTGGAGGTAAAAGAAAAAAAAAACCTGAAAACCAAACACATATTCTAAAAGGTCAAACATATCCAGATCCCGTCGTTCAGAAATTTCAAAATCCTCTGGAAGCCGAGGAAACTGTTCATTATATCTGATTGCTGATATTGCACCCTTGACCTGCAAAAATTGTCAGAAACAAATTTGTATAAATATAGAATGCTGATATTCCAATGCAGCCTAGTTCCATTGCTGAAATGAAATTGAAAATAAAAAATTTGCTAGATAATCATTTCAAACTAAATGGTAAACACGCCCTTGTAGAGAACAACTATCACCCTTTACTGGAACGTGCTTCAATCTTTCAGGAATAAAAACAAGAAACTTTGTTTACATAAATGGTTTGTGCATTAGCTTACTTCTGGAAAATACCCAATCGCATTGGTATAAGATGGTGCTTCCAGCGGGACAATATTATATGTGAGTTCTGATGATAAAGTTGCATCCGACTTTTTGATCCTTCTTAACTGAAATACCACAAAAGTAATCCCAAAGGAAATAGGTTATCAGTCAAACAGTTTGTACACATCACGGCTATTCAGATCTGTTTGGGTTCCATTATATCCAAAATACATTTTTTTCAAAAATTATTTTCGACCAAATATTCTTCTATAAAATAATATGGACCATGCTACAAGTACATAACCATTTACATAAAACATTACATAATTGACATGTGGCGCGCATCCATCGGTAGTCTACAATTTTTGACTTTTCCACACTTCACATCCATGGCCAGATTTCTTCCACATGGGCTTATGTAATCCATTATGTACATGAATTATGTACGTGGAGATTTATCCAAATAATATTACACGTAAACTCAAAATTTTTTCTTATCTTTTAACCACACATTCTCCAAAATACATTTTCTCCTGAAATCAAATTAAAATGGAGCCCAAACATGGGCAAAGGTAAAGTCATGGCAAAAATAGGTGAATTTACCTCATCCATAATAAGCCTGCCCACACCATCAGGAGCAGCATCTTTATTGAGTGCCTCCATCACCTCAACCAAAGCCCTGAGGATTGTGAACACCCTTTTCACTTCCGAGAATCTGAATCCGAGATAAAACAGGTAGANTTATGTACGTGGAGATTTATCCAAATAATATTACACGTAAACTCAAAATTTTTTCTTATCTTTTAACCACACATTCTCCAAAATACATTTTCTCCTGAAATCAAATTAAAATGGAGCCCAAACATGGGCAAAGGTAAAGTCATGGCAAAAATAGGTGAATTTACCTCATCCATAATAAGCCTGCCCACACCATCAGGAGCAGCATCTTTATTGAGTGCCTCCATCACCTCAACCAAAGCCCTGAGGATTGTGAACACCCTTTTCACTTCCGAGAATCTGAATCCGAGATAAAACAGGTAGACATGGAAAAAAAACCCTGGTTAGGCCCTTTTTATACAACAATCTACTAGGTAAGATCCAAACAAGAAATACAAGAAGCGGCAGTGCTAAACTGGATCTGATGGAGTGGGAAAATGGATTCATGCCCCCAATATTAATTTAATGGGAATATGTGTTTAGCTAGTACTTTTTTTATATTCACCAATATACTATGAATAAACTTCACACAACAATGACAATAGTATCAGAAATGGGTAAATGTACAAAACAGAGGAAAGAGAAAGTAACACAAGAACGTACTCTCCAATATTAGCACTAAAAGTTCCTGATTCACGCCAGCTTTGCTCCTCTCTCTGGATTTCATCCACTCTATGACGTGTTTTATACTGTTGATAAAATTCCCACAAGCGTTCAACATCACGATTGCGATCTATTCGTGCTCCATCTTTTTTGGCAAGTTTTTGCTGCAACAAAAAAAAAAACCACTCACATTTTAAACTGCTTGCAGAAACAGTCAAGTTGTCAAAAGAAAACTAAGTGCGTGTTTGGGAGAGATTATTTAAAGCGAAAAATGATTTTTGGAGAATGTGTTGTTTAAAAGATGGGGAAAAGTTATGGGTAACGTGCAAGATTATTTTATTAGGAGACTGTGGCTGAAAATGAGTTTTGAGGAAAAAATGATTTTCATAAAAGTAGTGTCAAACAAACCCTAATTTTAATCGGTGGTCAAAAAACAAGGTTACTAACACAGTTAACCAAATCAATGAAAAAAAGATATAAATAATTCTCATTGCAACACAAATAAAACAAGCAACACCTCTACGATTCATTCTGGCTCAGAACTGCATTGGTCGGTTTTAATTTATGTACACAAATTTGTGAGTGGATATGTATGTACATACATGCTACACCCCAGAGCTTTAGCAATGTATTTTAGCTAGAAACAAATCAATTAAGCAAAGTCTAATTCTGTTAATGTACCTTGATTACAGACATTAACCCAGTCTTAAACTGGAGGACACCTCTACCATCGCTGTTGGGATCCAAATCTTGTGCCATAGTATAAGCCTGTTCACACACTGCGGTACAAAAAATAGCTCAGAAACAAAGTTGAGTTTGACATTGTTGAAGCAGTACAATCATCATAGCCTATGTTTGGCCTCCATTTTTCCAAAAACTCAGCCCCTATTTGAGCCCCATTTCCCAATAACTCATTTTTTTCACACTCATTTTCAACCACACATTCTACCAATAAAATAATTTGCACACAAACCCAAATCTTTACCTTACTTTTTAACCGCACATTCTCAAAAAAATAAATCACTATTATAAACCTCATTTTAACATAAAAATGGGGCTCAAACAAGGGCTCATTTTCAACCACAAATTCTCCCATAAAATAATTTTACAACTGTTTCTTATATTTAACCACGCATCCTCCAAAAAAATCATTATTCCAATATACATTTTTCCTACAAAATGGGGCATAAACAGGGGCATAATCTTTATTCCAACTAAGGGTCCATCATCTCCGGAGAATGTTAACAATACAAAGGACATATTCATGGTTTGATGGCTAAAAAGAAAATGAATAGGGTAGAAAATAATATCTGTTAGGCATAATTAAGTAAGTCAATTTAACTATAATTTAAGTCCAAGCTTGTACATGAAACGAGTACAGAGAATAAAACAGTTGCTTGTTTGGAATCAATATAAATGAGAACTTTCAGCAGCTTCAGAAAACAATAACCTATAACAAACAACTAACAATCCAAAATCCCAAGCACGCGAGTAGAGATTTGAGGCAATGACCAAGGCACGTTTAGAAGCTGAGAAAATTTTGAAGTATTAGGAGGTTCAACTGTTCAAGGGTATAATAAGGAGTCATCCACTCTTAACATGCAAAAAACCAAATAATATCAATAAGTTGTAGAAGGAAAAAAGGTTAGAAATACCAAAAAAAAAAAAAAATAGAGTTGGACATAAGAAGTAAAGGTTATAGAAGACTATATTCATAAGACGGATTCCTAATTGGAAAGATATAGAATTCTGGAAATTCTAAATGAGAATGTTCATACCTTGAAATGTACAAGTATAAAAGTTATGGTGTGTTTGATGAATATTATTTTGGAAGAATGCATTTTAGAATAGTAGATTGATGGAGAATGTGTGGTTGAAAAAGAAGAAAAAGTCATTGATGTGATGTAAAATATTATTTTATTGAAGAATGTGTGGTTAAAAATGAGTAGAAGAATTAGAATGAGAATGAGAATATTAATGTGGGTCAAACGAAGGCTTAATATTTCTCTTTCCAACCAAATAAATGTAACAGCTTTGGTTTCTTGAAAGTCCAGATTGTTATGGTGATTTTTGGAAAGGAGACTGGGAGATGTTTGTTACATAGACGTACAATAAGCCCTTGTTTCATTTTGCCAAAGATCAAATTTTTAGTAGATTTGATAAAAACTGATGAAATGTGTGGTTGAAAAGTTAATAAAAACTGTGAGTCCCGTGAAATGTGTGATTAAACTTAATTTGACTTTGACTTAAATTTTTATCAATTTTTTTAACTAAAAGGGGTTGTGTAACGAAGATAAAGTGAGGATGCAGAAGAGGAAAGCTGATCTACCTAGAGTGACTACCAACATCAATGATAAGTTTGGTGCTCGTAAAGAAAATGACCAGCAAGCAGCTGAGATATGCCAAGGTTAAGGACAAGGACTCATTAATCAAAAATTTGAAGAGATTGGTAAAAAAGCACACCCCTCGATTTATATTGTGCATCCGTGAAAGCTTGCGGCCGAAAATCCTGCCACATTAATCCAGACAGATGCAAGAGTTATCATCCTAGCCCACAAATTATGCCAGCACAACTTTGCTCGTGCAGGCTAATTCGCGAAATTTTGTTGATCTAATTCATGATTTTTTCAAGAAAGTTCATGAATATTCAGATTTCAGCCTGTTGAGCAACAAGATTACACCTCAATTGGACCACCTTGAATTTGTGCCTTGTCTGGGCCAAAGTCAGGTCATGTCTTCCCTAGAAATGCAGTTTGAAATGGTTGAAGCATGGTATTCTGCCTGAAATACAACTACGATGACTGCTGAATCAATGAGCACCATAATTATGTCACTAGGTACTTCAATACTTACGAGTGTCCAATTAACAAGCACTGTTTACTTTATTTTCCTTTTTTTTTTCTCTATTTCTTTAAGAAGGATCAGAGGATTTCCCCCCTCCCTCCATTTACTTTGTTTTTGTATTTAATATCCAATATCATGATAAAATCTTTCATTTTATGTAAATTAAATATTTTGTTGAATTACACAGGGCTTGCACACGGATCCCGCAAAGTTATCAACTCCATTATTTAAAAGAAGAACATCAAATTTATTGAATCTTTTATTTGGCAGTAGCAATAATATAATATTCTCTATATCTATTAGACATTTTAGAAAAATCTCTAGTAAGCCAATAAAATCCTGAATGGCCAAAAATTTTATGCAGCATATTTAGAAACTTTATCTCATAGCCCAATACCAAGCATGTCAAGATGACAAAATCATAGAAAGCAGAACAATAATATTCCTTGTACTGTCATCCAGCCACCAGAGAGGGGGCTTTGATTATGTTATATTTTCATCATTTAACACAAGCCATTTGTCCCTTTTATTTCATTTTCCCTTTTCTATTCTTTAAGAACACAAAGCAAGCTCTTCAATATTCTCCAGAACCTTATAATGCAATATTTTTTCCACTTTCACATGAAAAATTCAAATAACTTACCACCTGTCATTAGAATCTACCATTGCATAACAGAAAAATATTTTCGCTTTCTTGACATGTGCACTTCTAAATGAACAATAATGTAGGGAAGCAGAGTCAGAAGTGAGTTTTCACCTATGAATAGATTTTACCTCCTATTTCTCTGTTGAGAAGATTTAATAGTAACTAACTAGCATGACCAAAAGAGGTCAAGGAAACTAAGTGTTGAACTCCAAAACCTCTGCAAAATAATAGATTCAGAGTGTACTGTATTCATTCTGAAAGAAAAAGTATAAACAACTAATTTTTTGGGTTCCATTCTCCGAAGATAAAAAATTCGGTGCAGGAACAAAAACAAACAAATAAATTGCTGAATTGGAAAATAATGAAAAATGCGAAAATCTTCTGCCTTACATGAGTTCCATAAAATCTTAACATATAACCAAAAGAAAATAATGATAACAGGCCGGCTGATCACAGACTCACAGTCCAGTATAATTAGTGGTTCTTCTTTCTAAGTTTCACACTCATGCATTTACATTACATATAAAGCTAAGTTCGTGAATTCTGGTTTTGAATTCTGTTGATGACAAAAGAGGCATACCTACATCTAAGCTTTATACTCTACATTGGAATAGGATATACGGATCATATTTAACTTTGACAGGAATTTGTGGTGAACTAATATATTCAGTTACTTATTTACTTAATCGTTGAGTTTTAAATCATCTATTCAACGTAAACAGAACAGTGAGTTATGATGCCGATGCAGCCACACAATCCAAAATAAATAAATAATTTTATCCATATCGTCTTGACAAACATAAGCAAACACTGTTCTCGTGCATTAAAACATCAGTATATGTGCAACTCATCATATATACATATATGGCAGTTGTATCACACTGAATTTTCATACATATAAAACACACACAAGTAAATGCTTACATAAACAGAACATTTGAGCTATGATGCTGATATTGCCACACTACCAAAAGATAAAGTTTCATCCATATCATCTTGACAACCTCAGCAAACAGTATTCTTGTCTGTTAAACATTTCATCAATAACAGAGCCCCTGATTGCCCCCATTTTCTAAAACTTTTTTTTCCTCAAATTCATTTTCAATGGACAGTTTTTTTCAAATTTTCAACCACTCATTTCATCAACTCCTAGCTAAAACATACAAGGGCTGAGTATCGGTATGCAGGCAACTCAACGTACATATATGGCGGTTATATTACACAGAATTTTCATATATACAAAACCCACACAGAAAATACTTCCATAGACACATCTACTTAACAAATTATCAAGTATGCTTATACTTACATATTCTGGCAATATTTGGGTCCTCAGATTGAATCTCATCAGCAGCCTGTAGAATTGCATTGATATTAGTGGTCCGCTGGAGTGAATCCGGGACCGAGCCCGCAATGCCACTGGGAGTCCGCTCATGGCCCGGCCCGCTAGCCTGACGCAGCGTAGCCTGTACAAGTCTCTCCCAATTACTATAAACCCTAGCCATCTGGCTATTCACTACCTACTATTCACTACCTATCTAAAGCTCAAAAGCCTTTAGCAGAGAGATTGAGAAAATGAGATCTAGGGCTTGGATCACGGAGAACTGAATTTGAATGTCTTCATTTGTGATTCGTTCTTTCGTCAATTTCAAACGCGTTGTGGCAATTTCGTAAGATAACGCGCTGAAGAAATTTGTATTGCATTAATTTCAATGGAACTTTCACTTCTACTTTTTCTTTTATTTTCTTTTTCTTTTTATTTTCTTTTTATATATTTTTTGGCTAACTTTCCTAAAGTTGATAAGACTTTTGGAGTTTCAATCAGGGCGACTTATGGGCTAGGTTGGACCGGGCCATTTGAACAAGCCCCAGGTAAGGGTATGGGCTGGCTCTGATTGATCTAGAGTGTATTTAGTAGAAATTAAAATTGAAAAATTAATCGTTATTGTTGACTTTTATTAGACAAGTGAGACTCAATGATGGCCATATTTTTAATTTTAATCGATTTTTTAGCTTCACCAAACAGGCTCCTAGTTAGGCTATGCTCGATATTGAAAAAAGAGGGAATTACACTAAACCAGGTGTTTAGCTTCATGTTTTTGAAAATTAGATTTATACTTTATTTAATCAAAATCAAGTTTTAATTTCACAATTAATATTAATATTAATATTTTAAATTAAATTAATATATATACACGCCCCTACCTCCAAATTTCAATCCAATCTATTCAAACTCTAAATCTATCCATTTCTCACCACCCTCTTATTTCTCTCCACCGCTGCCTCTCTCCACCACCACCGCCACCCGCCACCTCCTTCCTTCTTCTCCCCCTCCCCCTCCGTCCCTCCCTCT
>CAIGRH010193847.1:0-29984 GCA_903798295.1 Fraxinus nigra
TAGTTTCCTTTGTTTATTGCGGGGTACGTCTCATTTCAAGATTCATCGATATGTAAGGCATAAATCAAGCTATACAGAACTGCCCACAGTTTGGACTAGAATAGCACTTAGATTCTTTTACATAATCTAGTTTGGACAAAGGGTCCAAGAATCTACAACTCATCAAAAGAATTAAAAAGTTTAGTTAATAATATATGAAGAATAATATATTAAAATCAATCACCCATAAACATTGTCAAACCCAAGAAAACAAAATTTTAACAGTCATCACAAATGCACACTACAATCTTTTCTTTTCTCTCCATGTCTCCTTCCCCTCTTCACCTCAATGGATCCCATTTTATCCATAGCAGCAGCAAATAACTGGAAAAACTTCTGCTTATCCTTTGCCAGATTTTGAACCAAAGGCCTTGTTCTTGGGTCCAAAAACAGAGCTTGATCAGAACCCAATAAGCCCAATTTAGCCTCTAAATTCCCATAATATGCATTGTCAAAAGCAAAAGGGCTTGTCACATCAAATGGTGCAACAATATCAGAATTCCCTCCAAATTGTGGGCATGACATTTTGAGGGCCTTTAGGAGTCTCAAGTCAATGTTTGGATCTGGTTGTTTGATGCCTTTGTAGTTGTATAGGCGAATGAGAAAATGATGGCAGTGGGCAAAACCAATAGTGTGTGCACCCGAGAGGACGACTAGGTCTTCGAGTGTTAGGCCTTTGGATTTAAAGAGCTGAATAAGTTCGTCTACTGTTGAGTTTGCTCGAGGGAGATTGGGGTGGACTCTTGATGCGATGGAGATTTTTCCATCCCACCTTCCTTTTTTCACTTGATAATATGGACCTCCGGCCTTTAATATTTACAAAATCACAAAATCAATATATGTCCTATTTACTAATTAGTTTTGAAAATCGGACCAGACCGGTCCGTCGGAATATTAACCCGGCAAACCAGTATGCTGTCTGGTCCGATTGACATAATTGGACGAGATAGTTGATAACCGTTAAAACCTAATTTTTTAAGACCTCAAAATCACCAACAGATTTGTCTGGTTATATACTAGCCAAAATTGCACAGCTGTTATATTTGATATTTCTAATTTAATCACTCTGCATTAGACTTCCTAATCAATAGTCTGTTACTATCAACCAAATAACAGGAAAATACGTCTCACCAAATGGACGAAATCTCTGGCTGCAATTGCAAGTATATCTGCGCAGGATACAACTCCAGGGCACTTGCTCTCCACCAATGATTTGGCCTTTTTTATGCTATCAAATGCCTCCACCGCTAGTTCCTTGTTATCCTCTGCGTCCTTCTCTGATAATTCTTTGCTTCCCATTCTTGTTTTTATAAGTACTGATGCATCACACCCCTTAAGCAACACCATTCATAAATATTTACAAGACAGATTAAACTTGCGGAAACTCGTGCAGGTTAGATTAGCGGTTTAAAGTTCAATTAAATGTGGAGTTGGGGGGAATACCTCTACGAAGCAGTCATGGAAGAAGAGGCGAATGGTGGCCGGACCAGATACCGGCGCTTCTCTGAATTGCAGGGAGGTTACGGATGCAACAAGCTGCTCAACTAGAGGGCAGGATTTGGCGTAGTAATCGACAGAGAGCTGGCGTGGCGGCCGGCGAGTGGTATTGGCTATGGACTTGGGGAAAGAATGTGAAGCCAATGTAACAAGGAAAATGGACATGAAAATGGTAACAGGGAATGGATTGGAAGAGACAGACATGGCAGGTTTTTGTTTGTAGAGAGCAATGTTGTAGGACAAATTAGCAAATATTATGGAAGTGAACACTTGTTGTCGAGTGTTGTTAGGAGAAAAAACTTGTCACATTAATGAGAGAATCAAAACCCGTGAGGCCCAGAAATTTATGAATTAAATTTTCACACAGACAGACAATCCCTCTTGAAATGGATGAGAACTGCAGAAAATTGTTTTAATTATAGTAGGTTCATATGGTTAGTATAATCAGTGCTATGAAAGTATGAACCCACGGAAGCGTTACTGCTCGACTTGTTTCTTCTATTGGCATGCAATATTCAATAGGATTAATAGGTGATCAAAAAACTTCTTTTTCCTCTTTAATACTGTCTAGCGACATCAAAACTCTAAATAATGTTTCACTGCACTTTCACGTGGCTCTTTATAAGAAAATTATTGCTGGATGACGTAGGCTTTACCCTTGTACAATATACTATTTGCTCTTTTTGATAGGAAATTTAAAGTCTGAGGACTTGTTGGTTTGATATTGGATAAAATAATACTGTTAAGCAAAAAACATCATTTCACGGGCATGGCCAACTGTTCATAACTTCTATTTTGTAGGTCTAACCTCCAAGTGGCCAAAAGCATCGAATACTTCATGACCCTATAAACATATATAACTCAATGGACCGACTTTAATTTTATGTGTTGTACAATTCAGTTTTCTTAGTATTACGTACTAATCTGCCCTTAGTTATGAAAGCATGCTCATAGACTAAACTCAACAAGCGTTCTAAACGAAGAGCATAGATAGAAGATGTTGACGTGATCATATACATGTATTTCGCGTGCTTTAATATTATATTGATTAACACATCGGACCCCAGAAAATAAGACTGGAACACCATCTTTAAATGCAGTGCAATGAGGAATCTCACCAACTTATTAACTACCTTTCTATATAAATTTAACATTTTCCCCTCCATATGTTGCTCTCAATGGCCCATATGTTCAGCCACTCATTTAATTGCCTTTTCTTTTTCAATTTCTGGTTTCATTGAGTGGATTGAGCCTTTTGTTTTGTGCAAAGTAAAAGCTGTGGATCAACTGCCCTCAACTTAGTTGTGATAACCAGATTTGTGGACCTCAGGGAAAAGAGAAGGAACATTTACGAGTCTAAAATTTTGTTCTCAAGTGGGTGTCCGCTTATAGTTTGTTTCAATTTTGACTTTCTTCTCGTCGCACTTGGACTTGACGACCCACATTGAGACTGCGTGTAAAAGGGATTGTCCATTGTTATGGGTTCTTGCAGTTGGCTGGCTCGTCGAGAGTGAGCTCCTGCAGGTGCCTTCTAAGTCTTAATAATGGTGACCACACCAACGTCCTTGACGGCTCCTTTCAATATGCTAATCCAATCAGCTACATTTTTCTCTCCACAAAGATGAAGATAGCTTAACACGATACTTGTTTTACTACACCACCTGGAAAATTATAGGACGAGAGATTTAGGTGATATAGGGAAATGGCAAGAGATTGCATATTAGAATTGGAGGAAAGGCATGCGGTTGGAGATTTGGATTACTTGTTACTTTACTCTCGTAATTTAGGCTGGTCGGTATTTTTCAAAAATATTAGTATATTTCCATTTCCTAAGTATAAACAGGGAGAAGTCCTAATTTTCTCTATAGAATTAAGGAAATATATTATGATTGGTCTTGTTTGGTACGAATTAAAATCAGATTTTAATATAAGTCAAAGTCAAAGTCAAACAATCAATATTAATCACATATTTCATGGATCCCACAACTTTTCAACCACATATTTAATTTTAATTGAAATTTTGTATATTGAACTATTCAACTCGGGCGTAATTCAGTTCTATAATAAGAGAGAGAAGTTTCAAGTTAGTTATCTCAGGAAATATATGATTGGAAGTCTTGATATTTAATAGAATGGATCGATTTTCAATTTTAAAACTCAGAAGTTAATTTTGTTTGTGCCAACCATATAATCGAAGGCTGACTTAGCTTGACCGCGAGGGGCAGAAAGTTCGGAGAAGCTAAGGCTGCCCGGTGCTTTTGCAAATCTGTGACATGTTGGAAAGGTTTTCATTTTCTGCGTTTAACCGTTTGCCAGCAAATAGATGTTCAAAGCTCAGATTTTTGTGTAGCAGAAAAGCCTATAATGCAACGTCTAGCGTTCAAAGCATTGTTGGAGGATATTGTCTTATGTGGCAGAAGTGGAGATGCTCCTACTCCTAGAATTTCAAAAGAGTCTTATTAATTAGTGTATTTTATACACTTATTTGAACCTTAAAAATATAGATATTTAATAGTTCTTTTGAACAAATATAACCTAATTTATTGTATATTTCGTTTAGCAGACGAAACTCGATGAAAAGAAGTGGAATTGAAAGAAAGAATCAAACATTAGTAAAAAGGGGTAAGATCCAAAGTTTGGGGACTGAAGTGTGAATAATAAAAAGTTTTGCCGAAGCTCGGGATGAAGATTCGAGAATGTTATGAGTCAATAGAATGCAATTGGAAGTCAAAAGGAGTGAAATATTATTAAAATATTTTTACAAATCAATTTTCAACGGATGTTCCAGTTTTTTGCCCGAGATTGAGACCCGTTTTTGACCCAGTAAATGTTCGAATTGGAAAAATGTTACTTTACGTAAAGTTGTATCCCTTTGAGTTATCGTTACGACCCAATTTGAAACGTCTCAATTTGATATCAAGAGAGAAAATTATAAGAAAAATACTGAAAGAAGCGCAGTGAATATTTTCACCGAAAGGTGGAGCCATGTTGCCACTTATACAGTTATACTACAATCTCAACTCTGTGAAGGAATTTTGCCAATGTGCAGAAGCCTACAATTCCTAGTGAATTCTTGAAGTGGGGTTCCCTCAGTTTGTGCAGGACATTAATCTTTGCAACTGGGTTCACACCATTTCACCAAGCTCTTGGAGTCGATTATTGATATAGAGAGGGCAAAGAATAAATCAACTGAAGAACTCGTGAACATTTGGGATGATGTAAATTGTTTAAACCCCATTAATTTTTTTGCCGATTTGTTGACGATTTTGAACTATCATTGAAGATAATAAAGCAAGGTTAGACCTGAATTAACTTTTTTCCTGTAGCAAGCCGGCCGATTCAGAGGCAAAATGGCTTCACGAGACTGCACAATCATTTTACTTAAATTATGTCAGGTACAAACTGGTAGAGCTTTTCAACGAAGAAACCCGAGAATTTGAGTTCTAGGATGTCTTGCAGGCATTAGATACACCTGTTTTGTAATTTAATTAGCCGGGTTTCATTCTTGTTGACTTCGATTTTTGTACCTTCATTGTGGTTAATAGATCATTAAAATTTTCGCGTTCACGTAAATCTGATTCTTGTACACTATGACAAACCGTAAACAACATATGGCTTCTTTCAATGGTGGTGAAGTTGGTCACGTACTCGACGGTTAAGTCAATTAAAGTATTAAGTATTCAAGTGTGGGAAGTGCTTTAGATGCAACCTCCTATATAAAAATGGTGGTCGGGTTTGGAGATAATTCGTGACAGCAAAAAGAGTAGAGTTATAGTTTGAAATTCTAAACATGTATTACCTTTCAAATGATATAATGTGTAAGCTTTTCCAATAGAAGATGATGAGTAAAAGTCGTCAGATGAAGAGTTGTGCGGTCTCATCCTAACGGTTGAGGTACCTTATTATAGACATCAATCGATCTGTCCTAGGCTCATGCGCCTTTAATGATATGACATTTTTGTAGCCCTTGGCCTAACACATAGAGGCTAAACTTGACATGTTGATTTGGTAGAGTGACGGTTGCGTCGTGTTGTCACATCAAACATAAATATAAGATATTGTATAGAAGACCCTTTGTAGCGCCTCTATCCGCCTCGCTTCATCAATGAGGGCTCGACCCTTTGTATGGATCCAACCTTTCCATAAGGGTTCGGCCTCTTCGTGGGGATTTAGCCAAAATTCCCATATGGGTAGATTGACATGGAGTGATGGCCTAGGATTTCTTACTGTGTCATTGCCATGTGGCCATGCGGGAGCCTCACTAAAAGAGGAGTAAGACTTCTCTTACTACTTTATGGCAAAAACGAAAAACTACTTTGCCCTAATTTGAGCTCCATTATTTGAAAAAGATTGATTTGGGAATAATGTTTTTTTTTTAAGAACGTGTAGTTAAAAAGTAAAAACTTTTTTGGGTTTAAAAATAATATTATTTTATTGAAAGAACGTGTTGTTGATGAAAGAGAGAGAAAAATAAATTAAAATTTAATGGGGGTGCTAGGCTATTGACTTATTAGATAAATATGATTTATGCGATGTACATTAAGAGCCCCGTTTGGTAGAAATTAAAATTGAAAAATTAGTCGTTATTGTTGACTTTTATTAGATAAGTGTGATCCAATAACGTCTATATTTTCAATTTTAATCGGTACCAAACGGGCTCTAATATTTCATTTTATTTTAGTTTTTGTAGCTACACCACTAGCTCTTTTTAAATTTTGCATGCCACAAATAATATATGAAGAAGAAGAATTTAAGACTGAAAATTGGATAAAATTGAGTTTTGAAAAATAAGAGTTAATTGGGAGATTAAAAGGGTTTCATTAACCCAATAATATATTTATTCCATCTTAAAAATATTACCACGAAAAGTGGTGTGAAAATATGGAAACACGTTTTACAAGTAACTACACTCCTATTCGATGGTCATGATTTTTGATAAATGGAGTTTTGAATAATAATTTTTCTTTGGAGAATGTATAGTTAAAAAATATTGTTGAATTTACGTGCAAAATATTTTATTGTATAAATGCACAATTGAAATCATTAGATAATGAAATTCGGTAAAGAAGAGTCGAATATGTAGCGTGTTGAATCAAGAGAACACTTCTTTACTATGAATGCTTTATATTTAGGCTCCGTTTGATTCGCCATATTTTTCATGGAAAATGGAATTTTTTTTTTCAAATTTTCAACTTTTGTAGTGTTTGATAGACAAAAATTTTCTAAGATTTTTTTTTTTCACATTTTCCACATTTTTGAGGAAAATAAATTCTTGATGTTTTGGTGGGAAAAAAATTTCCATTTTTTTTTTTTTGCAATTGAAAAAAAGTCTAGTTACAATGGTAAAAAAAATTATTACTTTTATTGACAATCTCCATGCAAAACAAAGCCAAACGAATGATATTCGGTAAGATAATTTTTTTAGCTATTGGAACAAATTCTAGATCTAATGGTAAAAAAAAGTTATCACTTTAATGGACAATTTCCATAAAAAAGAAACCAAACGGATACCAAACTTTTAATATTTTCCATGAAAAATTATATCAATCAAATACAATTAATTACAATTCACAGTAAAATAATTTCTTGGCAAATCAATTTTTTGTAAAACATTTTCTTTCCATCCATTTTCTACCTTTGCAATCAAACGAACCTTTAAGGTAATTATTTTCATCAGTAAAATATTATTTATTTAAAATTAATTATGCCCTATTTGCTTTAAATATCAAAATTTTAATAATTTTTTATAAAAGTTGACAAAATATACGAAGTTGAAAGTTTCATGAAGGATATAATTAAAATTAATTATTAATTTTGATTTGAATTTTAGTACTCGTTTGACAACCATTAAAATATGTTTTTTTATTAGGAAAATAAATTTTGAAATAATAATGTTTTTTTGGAGAATGTGTAGTTAAAAGTAAGGAGAAGTTTTGAGTTTGTATACAAAATATTTTATCAGGAGAATCTACGATTAAAAATGAATTTGAAAAAAAAAAATATTTTAAGATTTGTCAAATAATTGCTCAATTAATTTTTTAGCTGAAATCAAGTAAACTTTTAAAACAATATGTATTAACGGTGGTCATCATCGTACAATCTCGTGTTTGTAATTTCCTCTTCGCATCCGCACCAAAATCCCAAACCATCCTCAGCTGAGTCAACTCAAATCCATCCTCCGGCTGTAGGTCTTACATATTGTCTACTCAGTTCACTCAATTACGCGGCCCCGCATATTGCAACGATTACTCTATATCTGCAGGTAAGCTGTCACTTTCTTCACTCACAAACACGCACTGTAAAGCAATGGCAGAAACCTCCGACGACGCAAAAGACATCGAGAAGCTCTACGAGTACGGAGAACGACTGAACGAGGCCAAAGACAAGTCTCAGGTTCCATAATTTGCTTCAATTGAATCAATTTGATAGTCTTTCCGATTTTCCATTCTAGGGTTTTTAATTGTCTCCCTTTTGCTTTTGATTTTAAAAGATCATTTTTTTTTTGTTTAAACGTATTTGTATTTTATATGTCTGTATAGAATGCGGAGGACTATGAAAATATTATAAAGACGGCCAAGAGTAGCAGCGTAAAAGCAAGACAATTAGCAGCGCAGCTTATTCCGAGGTTTTTTAAGTATTTTCCGGGCCTATCGGTCAATGCTGTTGATGCACATCTTGATTTGTGTGAAGCTGAAGAGCTTGGGGTCAGCTTCTTCCTTTTGTTTGCATGAAACTATTTATCAGAATCTTTTAACATTGTATTCAAGCATGAAGGTGTTTATTTTAACTTTACTGGATTTAAGGCTCAGTGTAATTTACATTTTCAGATTCGTGTGCAAGCTATTCGTGGCCTTCCTCTTTTCTGCAAGGATACACCAGAGCATCTTTCTAAAATTGTTGACATTCTTGCACAGCTCCTTACTGCTGGTTAGTTAACCGACTTCAAGTTTATCTGTTAGGAATATAGAGTGCCAAAAGCTCCTTATAAGAAAAACAAAGAAATATATTTTAATAAATTTAATCCTGAATATTCTTAATGGTTCTAGAGGAAAATGTGGAGCGGGATGCAGTGCATAAAGCCCTTTTGTCCTTATTGAGGCAAGATGTAAAAGGTATTCTTTTTATCGTTGAAATGTGAAAGACTATCTATATGAACATTTTGCATCTTATTTTAATTGAAATTTTGATTATGGTAGGGTAGTATTGGGAAAGGGCCCCTAGCCTGTGATTATATTGCAAAAGGCTTGATTTGGGTACAAGATTGCAGTGATTGTTATTTTATATCCTTAAAACGTCAAATTGACTTCTTTAATAGTAGCATTATCAACATATATAGACAGAAATTAAAGCTTTGAAATCTCTTCCCTGAGAACTTTGGTCTTAGCTATGGTACTACGAGAAGATAATGGAAATGAGGCCACTAGACATGGTATACTAATTTAGTTGGATTTGATCACTGTAAATAATAATAATCTTTGTGGATTGATTGAAGATAGTCTTAAACTCTGTACAAAATATACAGTCTCATGCGCAGAAAAGATTGAAAGTAGCTGCAAGATCATTTGGAAGGTTTAATGCCATCTTTTTGTGTCTAATGTATAGCATCCCTTCAAGTTTTTTGTTTCCCAATAATTCAGTATACATCTCACACATTTTTCCTAGATAAAACTATCCTTTTAAGAAATTCCAAGTGGGAGGCAGTTTCTAGATATATAAAGATGTAGGTTTCTTGCTCTTTTGAAACATGGGTTTCTTCCATGTTTATCCATAAAGTTGAGTTCAAATTGCAGCCTCTGTTTTACTTAACCTGTCATTTCAACTCCCAAAATTATATGAGCTGTGGGAATTTACTTTTTGAGATGGCAAACAAGCGTTATTAGTGATTTATTTGGGAGGTCCTGGAGCAAGTACCATCATCATGTAAGTGGCTTAGTGTAGCCACATCCAAAACAACAAGAAAGAAAAGTTATTAGGATTGCCTGATGGGTGATAATAGCCTGTCTCCAATAACTATAGGATACCTGCAGTGTTGGAAACATAGACATGAGATGTCATTGGAATGAGGCTACAGATCATATGTAAATGAGGTTACAGATCATATATATATATATATATGTTGTGTGAGTGTGTGTGTATCAAGTAACAAACATAGATTGATAACTTGTAGGGATTTGGCTGAAGAAGTGGAACCTTAGTGAAATGCACAACGAAGTGATGTAATTCTGTTATATGGTTCCGTGTTTGCACTGTCAAAGATATTAGATGGATTTCCACCTGTAGTCTTGATGTTCCTGAATATTGAGCTCTGTATGTGATCTGTACGTATTTTGTCTAGCGTTAATAAAAGTCCTACAAAATTCTTTTGCCGCATGATCCTCAAGCTGACTTTATCATGCTTTATCTATCTATTTGTTTTCTTTTTCCTTGTGGCTTTGTCTGTTCGGAGGAATGGGGCTGCGTTGTTGAACTACTACCTGTTTTAATTGGATTTAGTCTTTTTGAGCTTCAATTAAGTAACTCTTTCTTCATGCAGCTTCTTTGACAGCCCTGTTCAAGCACATTGAGAGCGTCGACGAGCAAATAGTAGATGAAAATCTTCGTGAGAGAACCCTAATCTTTATTAGAGATAAGGTGGGAAGATAAGCATTGTGACTGCGTGCCAATTTATTTGACTCATGGTTGTTTTTGGTTTAAACAGTTAGAGCTAAGCCCCCGTTTGAGCCACATTTTCATTCTTCTACTCATTTTTAACCACACATTCTTCAATAAAATAATATTTTTCATCACATCGATATTTTTCCTTCTTTTTCAACCACATATTCACTATCACATCACAAAAAAAAAAATAAAAAAATTTTCTCCTAAAAAATGTGCATCAATCACACTCGTATTATAATTCCTTACTTCACCACAAGAATACCAATAGTCAATAACAAAAGACAAGGGCATGTCACTGGATGTGTTGATAGCAAAATCTATAGATTTTTTATTTCAACAATTACAAATTGTTAACTATATNTCATTCTTCTACTCATTTTCAACCACAGATTTTCCATCACATCAATAACTTTTCCTTTTTCTTCAACCACACATTCACCATTACATAAAAAAAAAAAATGCATTCTCTCCTAAAAAATGTGCATCAAACACACTCTATATAATGCGATGACTGGGTCCATCTATTGGAAATATTTAATGCAGGTATTTCCTCTTAAAGCTGAGCTCTTGAAGCCTTTAGATCAAATGGAAAGACACATAACCGATCTTATTAAAAAGGTATATTGTCACCGTATTTCTCCCTCATCTTCTTCTCTTGTGGCAAAGGATACGTGTTTCATTATTTAATTCTTCTTTACAAAAGATAGTAGAGTTTTATATCTTCCTTTAGTATCGAATTTTCTTGGTAGAAAGTAAAGAAAATTGCTACTGTTATATCAGTTATGCATAACTATTTTTGATATGGTATTTTTAGAACAAGATGTAAGATTGACTGAGTGTTAAATTGCAGAGTCTACAAGATGTAACAGGAGCTGAATTTAAGATGTTTATGGATTTCTTAAAAAACTTGAACATATTTGGTGAGAAAGCTCCTCCAGAGCGAGTGCAAGAACTTATTGAAATCATTGAAGGCCAAGCTGATTTGGATGCACAATTCAATGTGAGTATTCTCTTTATTAGGTCTTGTTTAGTATGTCTCTTGTTCTCTTTTTTGTGCTTTCACAAGGAAATAAAATTTTTGTTTTGTAGACCAACACAAAGATTACATTATGTTGTGGATATTGGCAGAAGCAATTCCAACTTCACAATTTATAATCCAAGATTTTAAAACCTGTATCATTCTCATGAGTAAACCATAGAGCCCAACAACTAGCTTTCCCTAATTTGCGTCCACAAGTGGAGATGGGCCATTTTATAGCCTTGATTGTATTTAGTAACTGAAGTGGTAGGAATGGTTGCTTTCCTATTTAAGAAACCCTTGACTTGATGTGCTTTTAATTTCTGGGACAGCCATTGGATGTGTTCTTTTTCTCTGATGTTAATGAAGAATCACTCCATGTAGGGCCAGAACTTCACATCTTCAACAGCCTGATAGACTTCATGTTACGGAATTTTTTTATTGCTCAACAGTACAAGATTTTTAATGGGACAAATCCCGATGTTATGATTGTTTCTTGTTGGACATCAGTGAAAGTGTAGCTGTCAATTATGTGTGAACAGTTCTCACTCATTGGTCCTGATTTTCCATGGCTGTGTTTCAATGCTAATTTATCAACTGGCCTGTGATCGATATTTTTTAATTTTAATTAAATTTTGCGAAGTGATGGAATTTTAGATTTCGTGGTAGAATGGAAATATTTATTTGCAGGAGAAATGTGTATAGGCTTATGAATTTTGCCATAAAGAGTACTTAGAAGTGGCTTCCTCAAGTCAAAGAATAAAGAGCACCCACTGCACCCTTTATTCTTTTGTTTCACTGTGGCTACCACCCCTGGCTTAACTTGGAGGTGGAGTGGAGCAGAAAATACCTCACACTCCCCCTTTGATCAGTCTTTGAGAAGCACAGTTCAGAAAAAAAAAAAATCATTTTTGGAAATTTAATGGCATAAGAGAAGTGTTCTCCACCAGAATAGATTTACATTTTCCTCTGAAATTACCCCAAGTCTGTGGTTTGCCTCTGAAGCTGTTAAAAATGAATTCTATGATCTTGGTGGATCAGAGGGTTCTCGTTCTGTTTGCTTTGAGAGCTGAACTATGGCCCTGACTGGTTTTAGTTATGTTGTCTCCTTTATGTACTTTTTTGAGCCTGTTGGCAATTGCCTGAACTGTTTAAAATGCGAGACAATTGGGTTTGATGGTTTTGAGTATGAGTTTCTGAATGATTGCTTAAGTCTCAGCTCCCAATTTTTAGATGAAAAGAGTAATAACAAATAAAAGAAAGAATAAAAGAAATTGTTGTTTTGAAGTTTCATTTTCACAATACTAAACTATTAGAACGGTTTCTATTGCAGGTTACTGATGGAGACCATATTGATAGACTGATTTCATGTCTATTCATGGCTGTTCCCTTTTTCGAGGTGTGTATTAAACTGAATAGTAATTGTCACTCTAATTTATTTACATGTTAATGTACTCTTACAGCTTTAGAACTTCTTGAACATGCAGAGAGGTGCATCTAATAGCAAGTTTTTCAACTATGTGAACAAACACATTTTTTTAGTTTTTGATGAGGTAATTGCCTTACGGGCTTGTTCCATTGTAATATTCAGCTACTAGGTTCACTTGCCTTGTATTTTTTATATATAGAACCTTGCTTCGGCATTAGTTTCTCATTTTATGTTCTCATGATTCTTGACCACAATTTCCATATTATAAATAAACAATGTGTTCTATATGAAAATTGTGTGGTTTCTGTTTCAGCTTCCTGAAGAACGCAGAGTGGACCTTCTTAAAAACATCGCCGAGAGTTCACCTTACACCTCACCACAAGACTCGAGACAAATCCTGCCTTGTGTCGTTCTGCTGTTAAAGGCAAGTTTAAGAATATAACCTCCATTTGGATATAAATTTATAAAGAGTTTATAAATTCAGTCAAAGTCAAATATTAATTTCAACCACATATTCACAATTACTACTAATTATTATTAACACATTTCATGGGACCCACTACTATTCTTCTTTATAAGCCATTTCCTCTTTATAAGCTATTTATAAATTTGCCAAATGGAATCTTAGTTTATGGCAGTTAGTACTTCTAAATGCACTCTGTAGGGATTTGATAAATGTATATTACAACTGAAGTCATACTGGGCTAGACTCTCTTGCACGGACACTTCAATTAGGGTATCATGTTTGTGTTAGATACATGATGATGCCGACACTTCTCGGACACTCCACCATAATCATTTATCTTTTTTTATTAGAAATATTTTATATTTTTAACTCAATGTTATCAGTAAATAACAAATAGGTTTTCATATTTATAAAATTTTAACAAGAAAAATTAATAACAAGTATAAAATTAAATTTACACTGTACAAATGAAGAATTTTAAACAATTTCATCAACTCGTCAGCGACGTGCTGTGTCAGTACTTTTTTGAAAAATCGACTGTCGGCGTATTTGACTCTGATGCTCGGACTCTTCAAAATGGACGAAGTACCCGTGTCGGACACGATATGACATGGGTATGAGTATGAGATATGTGTCGGATCTTCCAATTTTCAATGGGACGCTTAACCCTTTTTGCTTCTTTCTTTTTTTCCTTCCCCTTTCTTCTTCGGCGACGGCACAAGCTTTCCCTTCTTTTTCTTCTATTTTTTCTCTTTGCTTTTTCTTCTTCTTTTCGTTCTTTCCTAGTGATGATTTGGAGTTTTCTTTGTATGAAATGGAAATGAGTTCCATATAGTACAACTTAGTATTCAATTAAGTTTAAATTGTAATCAAGTCCCTCATTTTCTATTTTATATATCATTTAGTAATTAACTTTTTATAATTGAAAACTAAACCCCAAAATTCTATTTTATTCGTTTTAACCTCTTATTCAATACTCATTTCATTATTTGTGAAGGATTGAATTTGGTCTATTTAAAATGACATCTTGGGTTAATAAAAAAATTGAAGTTTGAAAGACGTATTCACGTACCCGTGTCCAAAATCTGGACTATTTTTAACCATGTCCCCGTATCCTATATTTTAGAAAATAGTGGATTCGACACTTAGATACATACCCGTACCCCGAGTCTGAGCGTCATAGGTATTTGACACGTATCGTGTCGGACACACATGTCCGTGTTGGTGAATCATAGGCCTAGATAACCCCCAACCCCAACCCCAACCAATGAAATGTGCCAGCAACCTTTACAATGCAAGGGACTTTTATTTAGAATATTTCTATCTTATTTGACATTTTGCCTCATGAAACCTCTCTTCCATTGTTTCAGAAGTACATGCCTCGAAGAAAAGCAGGGGAAGAGATGAACTTTACCTATGTTGAATGCTTGTTGTACACATTCCACCATTTATCTCATAAGGTTATTATTGCTTCTTGATTTTTCCATTCTAACATCTTTTGTGTAACTGCTTTTTTAGTCCTTGTATGTTTTCTTTTGTGACTAGACAGGCTCCAAATGCCACTAATAGCTTATGTGGTTTCAAGATTGTCACTGGGCAACCGTCGGATAGGCTTGGGGAGGACTTCTCTGAGCAATACAAAGATTTCGCAGAGCGGTTAGTTTATTCAACCTGCCACCGTCTTTATTCTATTTATTTTTCTCCTAAAATATTTAAAACAAATTTATCTGCATAATTTCTGGAAAATTTCACTAGAGGTCACCCAACTTGCACCGTTTATTTCATGTTGGTCACCAATGCCCAATTTATATTTTTATTCAAATTTGAGCATTCCATCTCTAAACGTTTTCAAAACTGACTGCTTTGATAACTGTGGCTAGTGGAAGTTGTGACCTGGCTAATGGGATTGGCCCTGTCTTTGTATGCATGCCATCTTTCACTAGGAAAGAGTCGAAAGACTCTTTAAAAGAAAAAGAAAAGTGATATTTAGTATTTCATTTAGCACCCAAAAAACTTTGTTGCCAAAAATATAAGTTGGGTGACTTCAACTTCCCCCAAATTTAATTTCCCTATGTTTGTTGTGGAATCTAGGGCTTTACTGTAGACCCATCTGGAAAAAGAGAAGTTTGTAGTGTCTTCTTGTAGCTAGCCCTTCACCCATTAAATATTTGTAGCAACAGACAGCAGTGAAGGAATGTTACACGGAGATGTTCTTTATGAAATAGAGGGAAGGAAATTATAGAGCACGAACTTTATGAGTCCGTTGCATGATTTATTTTCTTAACTAAACCAGTGATAGCTCGTTGTAGCTTCTGCAGAAAATATGAACAGGTGGACAATGTAGATTTACAAGTAATTTTTCTTTACATACATGGAAGACTTCCCCTATTCACTATCTCATGCACCAATTTCTCCTTTTGTTTAAAAATGTAACTTATATAATATCTTCATGACCTAAGCACGTTTTTAATATATCTTTTGTTAATGGCATAGGTTGAACTGCGTTGAAGAGTTAGCGAGGGCTACAATGAAGAAGTTAACTCAGGGAATGGCTGAACACAGCAAAGCATTAGCAGCTGCTTCATCTGATGAAGCGAAGGATAGAATTGTGAGTTCATCTTACAAGACCTAGCACGTTAATCGTTTTCCAACTATTAACATATATGACATTTGCATTATGCAGAAAATGCAGAAGCAGAACACTACAACTGGATTGCGAACTTGCAATAACATCTTGGCTATGACACAGGTTTGGATATAAAGTAGTTTGGAATTCTAAGTACATATGCATGTTTTTGAACTAATCTTCTCGCGTTGTTTTGCAAATACAGCCACTGCACTCCAAGTCACCTTCATTTATTGGTGACAAGAGAGTTAATTTATCCTGGAAAGAAACTGTGAAACCTTCAACAACATCAACTCCTACTGTTGGGTATGTATCCTATCGTCACTTGTAGTGAGTTGACTAAATTGAACATTTGAGCACATTCTATTTACTAATATATTTTGAGATGTAAGAAATTTGACTATGTACATAAGGAAAAAAGTCCTGTTACCTAGTTTAACATTCTTAAAAACGTTAGCAATATGTTTATTACGAATGTATTATCAGATCTTGCATCTTTGTTCAGAAAATACCTAACAGAACATTCAGTAATATCAGTTCCAATTTCCTTTTGATCTAATTAAATAATTTGTGAATCTGAAGAGTATAATTGCTGCCCCAACGTGAAGGCGGGTGGTGTTAATTGGTAGGATGAAAACATGTCAGCAGCAGTGATTATAATTTTGCACATGTGAGGAGGGTACATACAGTATATTATGTCGTGAAAGTTATGAGGCTGACCTGAGAATAATTTTTTTTCTTATCTCATAATTATGATCTAGCCACCATTTTCACAATCTTCAGTTGCTTGAATGCCAGTTCAAACAGAAACTTTTTATTTCTTACAGTGCCTTCTGTAATGTAAATTTTCTTTCACCGTATCTTCAATGCTTTTAATTTGGTGCTTCTTCCGGAGAGGAAACAAATTAAGTATACTTAGCCCCCGTTTGACACACATTCTCTAAAAATACGTTCTTTCAAAATTCATTTTCAACCACACATTCTTCAATAAAATAATATTTTTCATTACATCAATAACTTTTCCTTATTTTTTAACTACATATTTCCCATCATATCACTATTTAAAATACATTATTTTCTCAATAATATATATCACACACCCTATTATTTTTTCATCTGCAGGGGGAAGCGTCCTGTTGATTCTCTTAATGGTGCTGGCAATAGTACTTTGAAAAAGGGGCGTGGAGCTGGCAATATGCAAAATCAGTATGCTAATAGGGCATTTGAAAGCCTATCTTATGGAGGGAGAAGTGGCTCAAGGGGCACTGGCAGGGCGAGGAGCCGTGGTGGACGTGAGAGGGGAAGGGGAAGGGGAAGGGGAAGGAGCTACTGATAAGTTTCCATTCGGCCATGTAACATAAAGATTTGCAGTCGAAGAGTTATAAAATAGATAATAGAACACAGTTCAAAATTGAATGTATTGATGTACTTCATGTATCTGGACCATTTTTTTATTGAGACTAAGAGATGAGTTAAATTTTTCCCTTTTTTTATTCACTTCGTTTTTTGGCATGGATGTAATGATAATTATGTTCACAGACCTGGAATTTTTTGCAATGACGATTTTGGTGGCTGCCAATCATTTTACAGACATCTTAACTATCGCTCTGATTTTATTTATCATCCAGTGGGATTGTGTTGAATTCTTGGAACTCAAAATGGTCTCAAGATTTCTTTAGATGGGAACGTTAAAAGCACGTAAAAGTTTCTATTTGGCAGAGTGAGATTTTGAAGCGAAGTGAAAAATGTGTGGACCCATAGTATAACCTACAACGTCCAGATTATATTCTATTTTAATGTGGAGCAAGTGATGAAGGAATTTATTCTCCAAAATTCCAGAAGCAAGTAATCAAGTTCAAAAAGAAATTCCAATATTGTGCAGTCTCGATTAGTGCAGCAAAAGCCATCAGCTCGCTCCAGTCTGTCATAATGTCGAATTTCTTCCATGTCTGCCATTTGAACGTGTTAATGTGTTTTTTACACTTTATTTAATGTTCGAATCGACGCATCGATATGACTATTTTTTTCTTCTACAAGCTTCATACTTGATTGTGAAACATACTCGTGTTTGATTTAGATAATAATTAGATTTTTACTAGATTTTGATAAAAATTGATGGAATGTGGGTTGAAAAGTTGGACGTCTCATGATATGTGATTAAAATTAATTGTTGACTTTGATTTACATTTTAATCTAACTTTTTAGTTGAACCAATTATGGACTACGTAGATCATGTCACAAGAAGTAGTAAAATATTTCTTTTCTCCTTTTCCCTATATTCGAGATCCTTTGAGCACAAGTCATTTATAAATCCATGAAAAATTTTATACGTTCCATATCCCTTTCCTAAACTCATTTTAACTTAGCTATTCATTGTGTCACATTTATCTTTATCAATGCCTAGCCTTTTGCCGTACATTTTCATGCTTGTACTAGCCATTGGCCATGTCCAAGCCCGAATTCTAAGAATCAGTTCTTCTGATGATCTAATTTCAGATGGGGTTGATGTAGTCAGTAATCAACCACCATTTCTTAAGTCGGCCGGCTGGTCTCTACAGTTAAAATCGTGCCATCTTAAGTATGGATTCTTCCCATGTGCAGAAAACATTGGAGGCTATATATTTCAAATAGTTGTTTATCAGTACATACTGATAATCGGAGGAAAACTAGTAGCAGAAGGGAGCAAGACTCTGTTCAATATCCTAGGCACTGGTGTATATGGTGCTAGTGTTTTCAGAATCCTCAAGGTGTTGCCAAAACTGGTTATGGTGATTGGTAAGTAGTTGTATACATCAAGTGGATAAACAAGACAGAAAGGTGTGAAAAACCTTGCAAACTTCAATATAGCAAGAAATATGCATTACAAGTCAACGTAGTTCTCACGTTTGAGCACAAACCACTATAAACTTGTGCTTGCTTTGCTTAATACTTCTCAGGTTATTGGGATTACGGCTTATCACCTAACGAAGTGTTTTGTTTCTTGCAGTATCTGGAGTACTCCAGAACAAAGAGACTGCTCAATCTAAGGTTTCATTCGGAGTAGGTGTGTACGCTGGATCCACCGTGTTTAATCTCACAGTGATGTGGGGTATGTGCGTAATCTTTGGAAGAACAGAGGTATCTGCAAAATCAACTTCTAAGCAAACAAGTTCTTCAGCTTCAAAATGTTTGCTGGCCAAAGAAAAACTATCAGACTTGAAAGGTTTGCTCTTTTTCGACTCGTGTAATCAAAATAAATCAATCAACGCAGTTGCATTTTTATGAACTGAGTAGTGTTTTTCAACTGCAGATACTGGTGTCACAATTGACAAAAAGACTTGTTACACAGCTGGGATTATGCTTCTTTCTTTGATCCCTTATATTCTAGTGCAATTAACCAATGTTTTAAACACGTCATTTGGAGATCGCCTCGTGATTCTGATTGCGCTTATACTATCAACCTTATTGCTACTGTCCTACTTCGTCTATCAGGTAGCTAGCTAGCGTCGTGTGAGCTAGCTACATACTCATTTACAGGAATGACACAAGTCAATATATACGTGGTTCAATAGCTCTTTTTTTGGCAGATTTTTTATCCTTGGATTCAGGAAAGAAGTTTGGAGTACTTAAAGTACGAAAATTTGCTAGCTGGTTTTCTTCATCATGTTCAAAGACATGCCCAAGAAAAGCTTATTGATGAAAATGGACAACCTAATGTTCCAGTCATCAAAAGGTAACTTTGATCTAAGCTATACAGTCGAGGCATGTTTGATATACAATATTTTAGTCTACCTTACCAAACAAGCCAATACAGTTTACATGTCGAATTGTGTCCTTTCAGCACTTTGAAATCTCCATAGTTTAGCCCAAGGAAGATTCTCATTTGTAAATTTGTCGTTGCAGATTATTTTCCCAAACAGATAAAGATGATGACAACTGTATTACAATTCCTGAATTGGAAAAGTTGATACTTGATATTCAGAAGGGGAAGGTGCAGGTAGACAAAGACTATGCTAAATCTGAAATTCTGAAAACGTTCGACCTGAATACGGATGGAAGAATAGAAGAACATGAGTTCGTAGAGGGATGCACAAAATGGATACATGAAGCTAAGCAGTTGGCTGAAAGTGGTGATTCTACCCCCAGAAAGTTCTTACGCGAGGCAAGCTATCTCTTTGATGGTGCATTTCAATTGATTTCCGCAGATTCAAGGGGATATTTTCGATTTTGATTTGAACATTTTTAGGACATTATGATTTATTTGTTAAAACTGATGATATACATTAGGGGAATGAGTACTGGACATGGTTGAACGTTACCAAAAATTCCATAGCTTGCAATCCACTTATTTTAGTTCAAACTGCAGGTAGTGCAGCTAAACAAAAGAAATATACTCACAGAGGTTGAGCATCTAATGGCAAGGATTTTGAAGCATGCTCAAAGCCAAGCACTTGAAGGAAAATGTCTTCTCTCGGATGATGGAAGCCCAGATATTAATCAAATAAAAGAGTAATTTCTTATCCTTTACTTCATGTTTGCAAGGTGGATTAGCCAATACTAGATAACATTAAACGAGAAAAAAGAATCCCAATTCTTGTCTTGTTCAATACGGTCTAATACTATGTTTTAAATGTGTACTTATTGTTTATCTTCTTGTTTAATCAAAAATACCACAACCTTCTGACGATCTTTTTTGTTTCTTTTTCAAGTCTTTTCAATAAGTTTGATACTGACAAAAGCAACTCGATATCCAAATCCGAAATGGAGCAAGTAATCCATACTGTCAAATTTGGAGAAATGCAGCTAGATCGCGAGGGTGTGATAGAGAAGGTGATGAAAGATTTAGATAAGGATGGTGACAACATAATCGACCAAGAAGAATTTGTCGATGGAGTCACTAAATGGCTTAATAAAGCCATTGATGTAACAAAATGCAAGGATGCAAAGAAGTCTATAGATGAATTTGACAAGGTAAGCAAAAGCATTTGCTTGTTGCAAACAATATTCAACCAACTTGAATTGAGAGGTCCCTCTCTGCTTGATAAACCCTATTCATTATGTCTATTTGCAAGTGGACGAAGCTCTTACATTAAACGCCAACCATTATACATCTGTATATTTGCTTGTCTGTTTCTGATTTCGTTTTTGTTAAATTATTACTCTTCACAGTACGGATTAGGGTATAGTCCATAACAATTACAGTGGTTTTGTTTTGAAATTTGCAGATTATGTGGGGAGAAGTTGACAACTTAGTGAGTGAAGGGAAACAAAATGGAAGTTCCAAGTTCAAATCAATGACATGGCCTTTTAGCAAATCTGTGTTTCAAGTGATATTGGGAATTGCTGTATTGACCTTCTTCTCTGGGCCTCTTATGACTAGCATTGAACAAATATCAGATGCCATTGGTGTCCCTTCTTTCTTCATATCTTTTGTGATAGTACCAGCTGCCATGAATGCAGCAACAGCCATTTCAGCAATATTTCCAGCAAGCCAAAAGAGTTCAAGAACTGCTTCTTTGACATTTTCAGAGGTATCTCCCTCTCTTTCCTCCTTTCTCTTTATTGGTAAAGACCGAGACATCGATATATATCGTCTTGAAATTTTTACGAATCAATTAAGCCCAAATCCCTTAAGACGAGAGCAATAATAAAACCAGAAAACAAAGTTTTTAGTGGGCGCTCTCAATATGAGAGCTACACCCACTCTATGGCTGCAGGTTTTGACAATAATAATAAAAAAAAGTGTACAATATGATATAAGTTTCTTGCACACAACTAACCTAAGCATACACCATGACTAGACTCCAGAATGTCCAACATAAATTAAATGTGAAACTGAATCAATGTGTTCTTAAGCCCTTGTCGGTAACCCGAAGAACAAGTCTTCTGCATAACTGATAATTGCTAAGAACATGGTACAGTATATTGACAATAAAATGAACAAGATTTTAGCTTTTTCTTAGTTAATATTATTTAATAGTGTATAATTTATTTTACCTAACACGACATAAATATTTGTGTGTTGCAGATTTATGGTGGAGTGGTGACGAACAACATCACGGGATTGACAGCACTTTTAGTAATTGTTTATGCAAAAGATTTGACATGGAGTTATTCTGCTGAAGTGCTCACAATTTTAATGGTCTGTGGGGTGATTGGTCTAATGGCATATTCATGCAACACTTATCCATTATGGACTTGTTTATTGGCATTTTTCCTCTATCCATTCTCCCTAGTACTATATTATGTTCTCCAGTATATTTTGGGTTGGGATTAAGCACACTTTATGTATTCTAGTATTGGTATTCTTCTTCTGTTGTTGTTTGGACATGTTAAAGTAGAATAATGTGAAAGTTTTATCGAATAAATGGAATCTACTTTGATATTATGTTGAATACTATAAATCCTGCATTTAACAAAGCGAATAAACGGAGCCAGAGTCTTATATTGCTGTTATGCATTTCCGTAGTAAACTATAAATAAGGAGCATCGCGAAGAAATTAATTTATACGAATCTTTTAGTGTTTAGACTCGAACCCAAGTAACCAAATTTGAAAATAAGAAATTTTACGGATGAAAATTGGGTATAGCTGCACTGTTCTTTTCAGGTATTTTTATTCTTAAAATCCACGAAATAGTTTGACCTGACAGTATTATTTTCTGCATTTTTTAGTCAAATAAAAATATTTGATATTATTTAAAGAATAAAACATATTTGACAACACAAAACCACTAATATATTTATCTATTAAAAGTTATAAGATTAGTTAAGAATAAAATAGTAAAAAAAAAAAAATACGAGAATTTTGTAAACAATAGTGCGTAAATTCCAATTGATTAACTAAACATTTATCACATTGAAATCGTCGATTTTAAACATTTGTTATAGTCACTCCATGCAAGTCCTTTAATTTGACAAATAAAAATCTTGATAACTAGTTGATAAAAATATTCATCGTACTTATGAGTTACCTGTTCGTTCGTTTAATTTCTTGGCTTTTTTTTTCTTGATTATAATCGTGTTGTTTTTTGCAGACTGAAAATTTTGATTCTGACGAACAATTGGATATCGGAATCCGAAATAAAGCAACAGTTCCGTACTGTAAAATTTGGAGAATCTGAGATAAATCATGATGATGCGGTAAAGAAATTGATCGCAGAATTCGAGAAAGATGGTGACAAAATGACAGACAAACAGGAATTTATCGACCGAATGATAAAATGGATTAATGAGGCCATTCTTGTAGCTAATTGTGCAGACAGGAAAATGGCTATGGATGAATTCGATAGCGTAAGCAGCATTTCTGTTCTACGTTGATCAATCATCTGTGCAAGGCATTTTGAAGTGTATTCTCTTCAAAAGTTTCACATATAATGAACTCTTTTTTCTGCCCTTAAATTGCAGATTAAGTGGAAAGAAGTCGGCAAATTAGTGTACGAGCAGTCATTAACATGGGCTTTAAGTAAATCTGTGTTTCAAGTCATACTGGAAAAAGCCTCCTTGGAGGATCTTTTATGATCAGTATTTTACAGATATCAGATGCCGTGACTATTCCTTCTTTCTTCACCTCATTTGTGATAGTGGCAGTTGCCATGAATGCAAGAATGGCAATATCAGCAATTTTTCACCCAGTCAAAAAAAGCGAAAAAAACTGCTTCTTTAACATTTTCAGAGCTCTCTCTCTCTCGCGTGTAAACCAGGCTACTTAACATTTTTTTTTCCTGAAAATCTCAGAAGGACCTGACCTGACCTGACACTGGTCGTCCCAGCCAATTTACTCCTCTACCTCCACTCGCTCTCTATACTACATATCAAAAGAATCTACCAAGTTTTTTAATTGACTTGCAGATTTATGGTGGGTGATTATGAACAACATCTCAGGCTTGACAAACACTTTTGGCAATTGTATATGCAAAACACTTGTTCACTGCATAAACCATTTTTCACGACTTCATTTGGTTCAGTTTTTCCATAAAATGCGAACTTTGGTGAACTCAATCTAACATAATCTACTGACATCTCATCTCTATTATAATCAAGAGCCTCTTTCGACTGTCTTAGTCACCGTTCCTTTAATTTATGTTGTTTCCTTTATTTTCAACATATATTATTATATTATCCATTCTAGCACAATACATCTAAAGCTTAGTTGATTCGGTCACTATATTCATCATTATGTTACTCTTTCCATATGCAGATGAAAGATGAATAACAATGCTAAAAAACCACTCAACACTATAAATTATGAATTGTACAACAAGCACTGTATCGCATAAATTGACCTTCAGCTCAATGGGTCAATGGCATGCTCACATAATAGCTTTTCACCCATATGGTCTGTTTGGTAGAGTGGAATCTACCAGATTTGACATCAATGACCAAAAGAAAAATAGATTGAATCTTGTCTATTATGCTATCTAGACATGTCTAGTATAGCGAACCAAACATACACTTGGGGGTTTCGAACATACTTACTATGAGGAGATCGCAGCAACGTCTTCATTGGCGACTTCTACTCCAGAATTTAGGCCTACGCTCTTCAAAAGCAGGTGGCCGATCGTACACAACTGATGCAGCCTTTATTAAAATTGCAGCGGTCAAAGCCCATATCACATGGGTCTCATTGTCTACTTGATGATCAAAGAAATGGAGCAGATATTTATTTCCCATCCATTCTCGCTCCTCTGCTCTTCGATTTTCATCCTGAATCCGGCAATACAAAGTACTATTATAAAGAGCAACCGGGAATAAATGCCAAACATGAACATATTTTTAGACAAACAAACCTTTAAAAACATTTCTAAAGGAGCATCAAATACTGCTTCCACCTCATCAACATTTGGGACTGGGTTGAATGCATTTTTATCCCACATTATGCCAATCACGGGGATTACAGTAATGTTCCTCTGCACAGAAACAAGGCAAGTTTAAATCTACTGAGCAATTCATCAAACATTCTTAAAGAAGGTGAGTTTGAAATGGGTTTGAAAGATGTTAATGATGATACTCGTATTCTAATATTTCTGTCATGTACAAGAAAATTTCAGAAATGCAAGAAGGTTCAACAAAATCCTCTAATCATGGTGAATAACCAGTGAGCTAAGCAATGGATCCATGTAATATAGGTTTTTATTTTGTTTGGCTTCTTGAGAATAATAGAAACAAATACAATTTACATATAAATAAACAATACAGTAGTCGGTTAATCGCTTTTTCTTTTTCTTTTTTTAACCCCAAAGAACTACAAACCATATATAACAGCATCAATAGTTTGTTTATCAAGAAAACTCAGATTGCTTTACCTTACAGTTTGGAAGCCCATGTTTGAACATCTTGAGCAGTATGCAGCAAGAAATATTGGATATACACAATCTTACATTACGCCTAACCACAAGTCATTGTTTCTCCTTTTCATACCTTCTTTTATATGGTACAACAATGTATGAAAGAAGCTTCTTATAGAGGCAATGCAGTCTAAAATCTTTTCTACGAAGGTAAGCGACATGGAATTTTGAGAGTTGCGCACTAAGTCTAGAATACTATTTAGGAAGGTTTCAGGCTCTGTTAGAGATTTCTTATATTCTGGGATGAAGCTATATACAATGATTTCGTTCTTTCATTGGGTGAATTTAGACATTAAACTTTTAATGACAGGAGTGATGATCACCCAATTATGCCAATTAGTCTTTCTCAATTGTAAATGTGCAGACTCATTTCAATTATTTTGTGCTTTTGGTTGGATCATACAGAGTTAAAAAATGGATGAAATTAATAGAAAATGACAACACCCAGAATTAGTAGCGAATTTCATAGACATATTACCTTTGTATGGAAGGGATGAAGAACAGTAACAACATCCACAGCACAAGGGTCCAATCCAATTTCCTCTTTAGCCTCCCTCAGTGCAGTCGCGGCATCATTGGCATCACCCTCTTCCATTTTTCCTCCAGGCAATGCCACTTCACCTGCAAATTAAATTACCCCAGTTCTCACAATTGTCATCAAAGTAATCAAATTTAGTAATAAATTGGACTGATTAAAATGCTAACCGGAATGAGAGGAAAGTGTAGAAGATCTTTTTGTAAGAATTACGCGAAGATCACCCTTTTCGCCCTCAAACAGACAGATCAAAACTGCAGCTCTGTTGGTTTTGATTCTTTCAGATGGAATCGCACATGGGTTGTTAACAGATTCTGAAGTTTGTATTGGATCTTGAATTCTTGGATTTGTTGGAGTTTTGTCATTTATGGTATCAAAAGTTGGGTCAGATTTGTAGTTTCGGAGCCGTTCAGCTAAGATCCTGAGTTTCTGGGATCTCTCAAACCTGTCGGAATTCATAGGAAAAAATAAAATAAAAATAAAAACCTCGTAATTGCTAAACACGTGAGTTCTGCGCTTTTTTCCCTTCGAGATATAGATTTGACGGATAAATTGATGGGACCATCCTCAATCCTACAGTCCCAGTAAAAATGTTGAGGAGGCGTGTAAAGATTAATTTTATCTTGAACTTTAAGTCCTGTTTGATAAAATTATAAGTTGGTGGATTCCTAAAATGTGTGATTATAAGTTTGGTGGGTGCCAATAAATTTAGCCCATGTTTGGGCTCTATTTTTATAAAAACTGAATTTTTACAACTCATTTTCAATCATATATTCTCATATAAAATAATTTCACTTCTTTATTTTTTAACCACACATTTAACAATTTTTTACTATTTCAAAAATTCTATTATCATTGTAACGAGATTCAAACACAAGCTAAACATTCGCAAAATTGAAATGTGAAACCCAAATAGTGAAATTGAAATGGGTGGGACCATTTCCATGTATAATCAAGATAACAAGACAGAAGGTACTGCATAACACAATTTCAAATGTGAAACAGTGTTTACATGCAGGCATCAAATCGTTACTATTTGTCCACAGTGATTTTGCTTTTTCATTATTCCTGTCCTGGATTTCGGTATTGAATTGGACAATATTCAACTTAAAATCTTGATAATTCTGTCCAATTTCAACTTTTTATTTATTTCTTAACATTATCGAGTACTATATAATTCACCTTGATTTTGCATTTATACCGTTAGAAGCAATCTATCGGCTTCTGACCTGTATTAGAGGGCCCAAGATAGCACATTCTTGTACTGTACCTACACAAAGAACTAAATAAAGCCGCTCCACTCGCTAAAAGGGGTAATAAAGAACCAGCTGAAAATTGGATTCATTTCTAGTGGAATTTTAGCACCACAACAGAGAATTATCCACTGTACAAGAAAATGCAAGAGGGTTTTCATCAGGGATCATCAAAATTGAAGCTGAAAAGAAGGAAAGGAGAGGTAATAGATGTCCATGGAGGCCGAATTGTTAGATCCATGGGACGGAAGGATAGGCACAGCAAGGTATGCACTACAAGGGGTGCTAAAGAGAGACGTGTTAGACTGTCGCCAAACACTGCAATTCAATTCTATGATTTGCAAGATAGGCTTGGCTATGATCGTCCGAGTAAGGCCCTCGATTGGCTGATGAAGATGGCCAAATCTGCCATTGATGAACTTGATCTACCAGAGAACCAAAATGCTGAAAATGTTATGCAATCAGCTGATCACCAAGCAGATGAAGGATTTCAAGATCACAGCCAAAAGGATACATTTAGGAAGGATAATCCCAGTTATCACGACGACCATCTTAACTCGAAAAGCAAAATTCATGGCCAGAGCTCTCATTTCTCTAGCCAATATATCCCGGATGACTCTATCATCTCTGGTTATCAGCAAGGCCTATTCTCCGTGTCAACTCCTTCCCATTTGGATTCAGACCTGGAAATGGCTGCAATCCCAAGACATTTCAGTTGGATTCATGATAGTGTTAATTCAGGTCAATTCTTTTCTCAAAGGGAACCCCTTCAGTCCAGTATTTGTCCTCGCATGAATCATGCTCTGTCGAGTACCCAATTTTGCGGCATCAGCCTCTCTGGCAATGAAATATCAAAATTTACTGCTGAACCAAGGGAAGTAGAGGAAAAAGAGAGTAATTCAATTTCTATGAAGCCATCTTCTGGTACGCCGTTTTCGCATTATGAAGACTATCTGGATATTAGTCCTCTTCCTGCACAGTATGTATTGTTAAATCTCTCACCTAAAAGCTTAATTATATATACTCATTTAAATTTAGTCTTCAACGCATCTCTTCGAGTACAGATTATACTCATTTTATCAAAAGCTTGACACAGTGCAAATTTTTTTGACAGCAATACTTGAACTCTAGCGCCTGGAAAAATTACAAGAACGGAAACTGTGTGATTTGAAGTTTGCAGCGTGTATGATTTTCTTTACGATGTCTATTGTAATCTCTATTAAGTTTGCACGTCACAGTAATTGCGGGTTATCTTTTATGAACTGTTAAGAGACCCCAAAAATACTACTAAATTTGCCAAGTGAGAAAAAAAAAATATAGAGATGGGCAAAGTGTGACATGAAGGGAGAATGGATTTTTGTTCGTTTTATATTCTCCTGATTTTCAGTCAATTATCTACATTATTTCATTGGTTCTTTTATATCTTTTAATTTCAAGAAAGGACTTAATTACTGGTCCATTCTTGGCTCAAAAATACAGTTGTTTAAATTAAAGGAAACATAGATCAGAAAACCCCTTAAATTGGTGCTTGTACTGAACAAGATGACGGGCCACCTCCACGGACGAAAAATTGAATATGTCTATTACATATCTAGATAACTTACCTTCTCCAAATATACATAAGAACTGTGAACAAACGAGAACCAGAAACGAGCATGATCCAAAATCCAATATTTTTTCCAAGTGATCAAATTGTAGCTTTCTCCATCTCTTCTTTGCTGCTGCATAACAAGTTAAACTTGATATTCATAGTAGGGAGCTATTAAGTTAATACTGCCCCTTCTTTAGTTTTCGCCTCCTCAGCTTTTGAGATCACTTTCCGGGTGGCTATCTTCTCAGCTGCTTCATAAGACAAATTTTGAGCATTTCTAGCAGCCTTGTCACTCGAATAAATTGGTTTAATATAAACCTGTGCTTTGGTTATTGGAAAATTGATGGTTCTACTACTCTTACATGTCTCACGACTTTGTGCTTTCTTTGGACTCAACTGCACTGTGACCCGGCTTTCCCATGGTCGAGCAGCAATCCAGCGGTCCATCCAGCTCCAGCCCCAATTTGCATTACTGAGATTGCCATTGCCTGCTCCCAAGTTTGGATTTGAATTGACCCTCCACTGCAAAACGCATTCTCTGAACGTCTTGGTTTGATATCTCAAAGGAAGTAAGGGAGTTTTATTTAATTTGATGTACCTGATGAGTAAAGGCATATGCCATAGCCCGCTCCCGCCTCAGTGCTGCAGCTTCTCTCTGATGTATTCTCGAAAGAGCTTCATCCATTGTTTCGTGTCCACCACTCCACTCCACCTGTCAGACATTTTATGAATTTGTAATGTTTATTATAAACCACCAATACATAAAATCGAGTTGCACACAAACTTCATAAAGAGTTTGGAAACAATGTGCATCATAATGCGTACATGGTAGATATGCAAGGACCATAAATAGGTCACTTTCATGTATAAATATATATATATGACTGGTGCATTCAGTAGGCGCTAACATTTATGAGTAGAAGTATAAAATGATGAAAATCAAGCGATGCCAAATGAAGATTGCAGTGAAGGACGGCAACACTGTCTTTGACCAACAGTATGAGGGATAAACAGGGAAACCTAGAATAAGTACGGATAAATTTTACCTCCAGGCCATGAAGTCTGGCTTCGAGCTTCAATTGATTCTCCAGCTTCTTCTGCTTGAGGTGGCCTTCCATTACCATATGGACTCGGCGAGCTCTAATCTCAGCCTGAATCCTCCCCCATGAGTGCAGATGATTCAAGGTTGTTTTAGCTTGCTTCTGAACAGTATTACACTGCATCAAATTCTGTAACCTTAGGGTTGCTTCCGATCGGCGGCAACTTTTTCTTGCCTAAAACAGGAAAAGTGTACACTGTCAACCGATATGTGACATAGTTTATAGATGACATTAAAAAAATAATCTGCAGAAATACATACATGTATGAACAACACTATTAGAGATATTGAAAAATCATTATGTACTGATAAGAACATTAGCATAAGAGAATGTTAGGTATAACCATGTGTGGAGTGGTCCTTTTTTCAAATAATCCTATATTTTATCAAAGATGAGGGGTGCTATGATACATAAGAGGTGTACACAGGCAACAAAAAAAAAAAAAAAA
>CAIGRH010193849.1:0-10953 GCA_903798295.1 Fraxinus nigra
TTTTTTTAAAAAGGCAAAAAAGTGACATTGTGTCGCTTTTTTATTTTAAACAGTATTTTTTATTTTCTAAAAATCTTTCATATGATTTTTCAAAACATTCTTAATTTTAAGGATATTTTTGTAAGTACCTCAAAAAATAGCATATTATTGGGCTAAATAATTTTGGTGGGTTCTCTCCATTTCTTAGTATGTCCCCGTTCAGTTTTGGCATCTTTGTTTTTGGCTTGGTGCTATTGGCACCCTCTTTTTCGGCACAGTCTCAGCAATCAATAGATTCTGACGTGAAGAACTTGTGTTTAGGTGGTCTCTAACGTGATTATGCTCTGGGTGATTATTTTACACATGTTCTCGGCATCCTGTGTTCTTGGCAACTTCTATTTCTAGTTTATTTTCAGCAAGTTTAAGGTATAAGTGTTCTTGTATTTTCGGCATCTCCTTAGTCCATGGTCAAGTGATTTCGGCTTCTTCTCAATTTTGTTTGGACGTTTTGTTTGGACGTTTTGTTTGCGAGCATGAGTGGGTCTCAATTCTTATTTTTTTTTTCCCAGCAAAAGGTCCTTCTCTCGGTTCCTTTTTTGGACCTTTTTTGCTTTGTCTCGGGTTCCATTTATTTCCAATGGACTCTTCACCAATGTGTGTCAAGTTTACAGGCAAAAATTACTCTGCCTAGGCTTTTCAGTTTGAACGTTTCCTAAAGGGAAAAGACCTTTGGGGCCATATTGATGGCACAGATGTTGCACCAACATCCGGCACTGACAAAATCAAGGATGCTTTGTCTTCTCCTTATTGGGTTGTACTTGATGCTCGAATCATATCTTGGCTTCTTGGTTATATGGAGCCACATATTGTCACCAACTTGCGGGCGCATCGCTATGCTCAATCCATGTGGAATTATTTGAAGACGGTTTATCATCAAGATAATGATGCTCGCTTTTAGTTGGAACATGCAATTGCCATGTTTCAACACGGTAATATGTCCTTCCAAGACTACTACTCAGCATTTTTTTACTCTTTGGCATGAATATACTGATTTGGTTATAATATACATTCTTGTTGCTGTTTTTTCGACTATTTAGGATCTTCACAAGACAAGCTAGGGTGATCAGTTTCTTATGAAACTACGCTCGAAATATGAATTTGTTCGCTCCTCTCTACTAAAAAAATCTCATGTTCCCTCTCTTGATATTTGTTTTGGTGAGTTACTTTGCGAAGAACAACGTCTTCGTACTCAAGCTATTCTGGAGCAATCACATGGTCGTTCTGGGACAACAACTATGGCTTATGCTGCTCAAGGGCATGGATCACCTGTGACTTCTAAAAATCTACAATGTTTTTGCTGCAAAGAATATGGGCATATTGCTGCCAATTGTCCTAAAAATATTGTTCTTATTGCAAGAAAAAGGGTCTTATTATCAAACAATGTCGTATTCATCCTTAGAATCGTCAGGCCTAAGCATTTCAGACTTCTGTTACTATTCCTCCAGCAGCGACTTCTGTAGCACAGACTCTTCCTCAAGTGTTTTCTCTGATCTTGCATTTCCTACAGCAACTTACTGCACCTCTGAAATGGTGCAACAGATGCTAATTTCAGCATTATTTGCGATAGGGTTTCAAGGTAAAAATTCTACTACACTCTGGTATGTAGACTCGGTAGCTTCTAATCACTTGACATTCTCCCACCACTCTTTCTCATGTTCGGCCCTATGTTGGTCAATCTGCCATTTAAACTGCCAATGGCAGTTCTTTGCCAATTGCTGCTGTAAATGCATCTTCTACATTTACTGATGTGTTTCTTGCTCCTCAACTTTTTACGAATCTTATTTTTGTTGGTCAATTAGTTGATAACAATTGTGTTGTTAATTTTTCTGGTGATGGTTGTGTTGTGCAGGACCAGGTAACGGGGGAGTCGATCGAGAAGGGACCTAAAGTGGGGCACTTGTTTCCACTATTTTTACATGTTCCAGCACTTTCTTCAGCTTCTTCTATTAAGTCGTTTGCTTGTAACAATGTTTTCCTAATCTGAGTATGGTGTGGCATCGTTATTTAGGCCATCCCAATACTAGATCTTATCTCATATATTGAACTCTGGCTTTTTTGGTAATAAAGAACGTTCTTCTTTATCTCTTGAGTGTGATTATTGTAAACTTGGTAAAAGCAAAACTCTTCCATTTCCTTTGCATGCTAGTAGAGCTTCTCACTGTTTTGATCTTATCCATAGTGATGTTTGGTGACCTTCACCGGTCAGTTCACATGAAAAATTTAAATACTATGTGACTTTCATTGACGATCATAGCAGATTCACTTGGTTTTATTTTCTTCGCTCTAAGTCTGAGGCTTTTCGTACTTTCACTGAGTTTTTAGCGTATGTTGAAAATCAATTTTCTACGAATATTAAGACATTATACACAGATTCTGGTAGAGAATAGTTATCTACTGAGTTTCAGGCATTCTTGACTTCTAAAGGTATTATCCGTCAATGTTCATGTTCTGCTACTCCCCAACAAAATGGAGTAGCCGAACGCAAAAATCATCATCTTGTTGATGTGGTACGTACTCTCTTGTTAGAATCTTCTGTTCCATCCATGTTCTGGGTTGAGGCTCTAAAGACTGCTACTCACTTGATTAATCGTTTACCTTCCTAAGTTTTACACATGGAGTCCCCCTATTTTCGCTTGTTTGCCAAGCTACCTTGTTATGATAATCTTCGTTAAATTATCTGCTCAATCTGTTAGATGTACATTCTTAGGATATAATGTGTAACAAAAGGGATTTGTTTGCTATGATCCTACATTGAATCGTACACGCATTTCTAGGAATGTTATTTTCGTTGAAAATCAACATTTCTTTCCAGTGTAATATGTGCCCTCCTCTTCTACTGTGGTCCTCTCCTCCTTTGAGCAACAATTATTAGATCTTCATCTAGTAAGTTCTTGCTTTAAACCAAGTATGGTGTATGCGAGACGATCCCGTCCACGATCTCTTCCGGTGGCTCACTCGATATCTGATCCTAACATGCACCAGAATCAGTCAGTTGCAGCATGTTCAGAGCTTTTGGTACGTTGCTTTTCTCGAGTGTCTGTACCCCCGAATAGGTATGGGTTTTCTTCGGTCAATTCTATTTGAGCTATTACTACTGCATAGTCCAATTTTGATATCCCCACATGCTACTCACATGCTATCGAGTATGACTGTTGGCGACAAGCTATGCAGGAAGAAATTACAGCTTTGGAGGCCAATCACACCTGGAACATTGAGCTTTGTCCTTCCACTATAGTTCTTCTCGATTGCAATTAGGTTTACTTCGTCAAGGTTCGCTCTGATGGAAGCTTGGATCGTTATAAAGCTCGGCTTGTTGTCCTTGGAAATAATCAGGAATATGGTGTCAATTATGAGGAGACCTTTGCTCTTGTGGCTAAGATGACCATTGTTCGCACGATGCTAGCTCTTGCTGCTTCTAATGATTCGCCACTACATCAGATGGATGTTAAGAATGCTTTCATTCATGAAGATCTTAAAGAGTGTATTTATATGAAGCCACCCTCGGGGATTGTTTCCCTCTCCGACCTCTAACGTATGTAAACTTCGCCGCTCTCTTTATGGACACAAACAAGCTCCACGGGCTTGGTTTGATAAATTTCGAACCACTTTGTTACAATTTTCCTTCAATCAGAGCAAATATGACACTTCATTTTTTTTTCGAAAATCAGACATGGGTATTGTTGTCCTTTTGGCCCCCGTTTAGCACCTATTTTTTTCTCTTTCTCTTTCTTCATTTCAACCATACATTCTATCAATAAAATAATATTACACATAAACCTAAAAATTCTCTTTACTTTTTAACTACACATTCTTCCATCAATCACTATTCAAAAACACATTTTTGTACTAAAATTGGTGTCAAACACCCCCTTGGTTTATGTTGATGATATTGTGATCACTAGTTCTGATTCTACTTTACTTGTCCAACTCAAGACCCATATCTCAAAATCCTTTTATATGAAAGATCTTGGGTCTCTCACGTATTTTCTTGGTCTTCAGGTGCATCGTAGTCCCTTTGGTATTTCCTCAATCAACATAAGTATGCTAGTGATTTGGTGGTTACAGCTGGACTGCAGGAAACTATCTTTGTCGATATTTCCATGGAATTAAATGTCAAGCTTCGCAAAGAGGTGGGTGACTTACTTGTTGATCCCAATTTATATCGGAAATTGGTGGGTGGCCTCATCTATCTCACCATCACTAGACCATATATTTCTTTTGCAGTACATCAAGTCAGCCATTCCTTTAGACTCTTTGTTATCTTTATTTAGCTGCTGTCCGTAGGATCATAGGGCACTTCTGCCCGTGGATTATTCTTTCCCGCAAGCAATTCTCCTCGTCTTGTTGCTTATAGTGATGCTGATTAGGCTAGTTGTGCAGATACTCGTTGCTCCATCACTAGTTGGTGTGTGTTCTTAGGTGATGCATTGATTACCTGGAAAAGTAAGAAGCAAGACAGAGTCTCTAAGTCACCTACAGAATCTGAGTACTGGGCGATGTCTCTTGCTTGTTCTGAAATCATTTGGCTTCGAGGTTTGCAGGCTAAGTTAGATTTTTCTAAGACTGATCCTACACCTCTCCATGTCAATAATACAAGTGCTATTCAAATCACGGCCAATCCTGTCTATCATGAACGACAAAGCATATTGAAGTGGACTGTCACTCTATCCGTGAAGCCTTTAAAGCTCGTGTCATCACTCTTCCACATATTTCCACTGAACTACAAATTGCTGATATCTTTACCAAGGCTCTCACTCGTCATCAACATTGCTTTCTAAGTAGCAAATTGATGCTTGTTGATCAACCTGCATCAATTTGAGGGGGGATGTCAACGGAGAGCAAAGCTGTCCACACGTCTTTCCTTTTTAGCCCACAATTGTTTCCTTATTTCTCCATTTATTATCTTGTACAGTTAGCATACAGATTATAGGGCTAGAATCAGGCATTAAATTATTTACTTTCCACATATAGCATTCTTGTAAAGTCTATATATAATATACATAACTCAAGGGCAATTCATTCGGCCATTCATACAGCATTTTGACTTATTTTTGACACCTTCAACTTTACCTTTCAAATGAGATAAAGATGAGATTGGTGATCATGACGATGATATACCACTTGTTCCTAGTTTTCCTGATGATATTCTTGGATTGAGTGCTCCTCTTACCAATGATTTCATATTTACTGAAGATCACTATAATCTTTTGAATGGGTGAATCGATTCACTTATCTCCTCTGTTCACGGGCTTAGGAAGATGCTTCACTGAGTGCTAGCTCAACAAAAGGTACTCCAAGCTCAACAAAATGCGATATATGCTCGATTTGATGCACACTTTCCTCCACTGCCTCCTTTGGAGCATTATAATTTTTTTTGCACTTTCTTATTAATTTGCACTATGGAACCATCTTTTGGTCTATAAACATCATTATGCTATTTCATAAACCATGTTTTGATATGATATGAATGTGATGTCTTCTATCATGTCTTTACATTGTTTGACATTGCATGCTCAATTAAGGGAGAATATTATTATGGTTGTGTTCATGTTTTAATCATATATACACGAGCTTTCTTTTTGTTTATGCCAAAAGGGGAAAAATGAATACAACGATATGCTTTGGATGAGATAATAGATTATATACTTGAATGAACAAACTTTGAGTTATCTATATGCTTTGAATATCCATTGTTTTGTAAAAGATACGGGGAATAAATGTTTTTATCCCTTACGAAATGTTCGATATTACTTTGCAACCACCTTGTTTGTCACAATCATAAAGGAAAAAATTGTTGATCTATAGTTGACTTTAACCTTATAGTTTTTGTTGTTGTCAAAGTCATTTTTGTCAAATTAATTGATTATTTGTAAAAAATGAAATGTTGAAATAGTAAAAAGAGAATATTTTTGTATTAATTGGAGTGAGTTGAGAGCATCTAAAAGAGTACATTTTCTTCTTCCTGGAGAGTACCATTGGCATCTATTTATAGGCCTCTAACGTCCTTTAGCTACAATACAACCTAGAAGTATATGCCACATCCCAAATTCAAGGATGCTAATTGGTTGTTGAAGTCGACCAACAAGTTACCATGGTTAGGTCATGATTACCCATCATCTAAGTAATCATTGTTGATTTTTGATTGGTTGACAATGAGGTGCTGAAGTCATAGATGCCACTTGTCTCTTTGGGAGTGGTCGTCCAGGTGGTGATGACATCACTTAGGAGACATATGTTCGGAATTGCAATGATGATGTTTCTGAATGACGACAGGTCGAGTTGGCCTATCATGGTAGAGTTGACCTATCATGGTAAAGATGACTTGTCACTAGATAAGCTTACCTAACATGCTAGAGTTGATCAGTAAACTTTTAGTCTAGTCCATCATCTTTGAAGCGACTATTGAATCTTAACAAGCTCTCCTTCTTAAATTAAGGTAAGCCCAAGCTGAATTTGTCGGCACCAACAAATGCTCCCCAAGGCCTCGACATTTAATTCAGTAAAGTTATGACCTTTATTTTCTAGCTTGGAATAAACGGTCCTTTTTTGGAAGTCGATCGGTCATGAGTTGGTTTAGGAATGAGGTCTAATCTATAACTAGCATTTTCTAAGTTGGAGTTTGTTATAGAATCTTCCTTCCTATTTAAGTGCGGTTTTTTGAGTTTATTTTTGTCGAGTAATTTGACTTTTTCTATTTATTTGAACTAAACTTATGTGAACATGAAGGTGAAGGCTAACCAAAAGATCAGAAATGATGTCTTGGTTATGTACCGATCTGCCAAAGAGTAGGGAGCTCGCCGTAAGGAGGCTGAGACAAAATGGACTTTGGAGAGGCCTATGAAGAACGGGTGTTTGTCTAAGTGATGTACCACTCACAACCTTAGACTGTGTTGTTGAAGAGCGGGCTTATGTTTAAGTGTTGTAGTACTTGCAATCTTAGATTGTGCTACTAAAGAACAGGGTTTTCTCTAATATTGTAGCATTTACAACCTTAGATTATGCCGCTGATGAATAGGCTTTTGTCTAAGTGTTGTAACATTTACAACCTTAGATTATGTTGTTGAAGAGCGGGCATTTGTTTGAGTGTTGTAACACTTACAACCTTAGATTATGCTGATGAAGAGCATGCTTTATGTATGTAGATGATAACATACAATAGATGATGCGATATGCATGTAGATGATGCAATATGCATGCACTGGCACTAATAAAAATGATATCATGGCACGCTTAGCAGTAATAGTGTCCTACTATTGGGGTATTCTTATGCCAATAGTTCATAACGTTGTGAGGTTTATGTGCTCGCCTAAATGATGTTAGATCTTACGAGCTAGCCTCATTGTTGCGAGGTCTTACGAACTCGCATCAATAAAATGAGGTCTTACGAGCTAGCCACGTCATTGCGAAATCTTACGGACTCGCCTTAATTAGATGAGGTTTTAGGAGTTAGCCTCGTCATTTCGAGGTCTTACAAACTCACCTCGATAAGATGAGGCTTTACGAGTTAGCCTCGTCATTCCAAGGTCTTACAGGCTCGCATCAACAAGATGAGATTTTACGAGTTAGCCTTGTCATTGCGATATTTTATGAACTCGCCTCAATACGATGTGAGGTCTTATGAACTTGAATTCAATTATAAGAACCACGAGCTAGGGCTCACCTTCAAAGGTGTGAGGTCTTACGAGTTACCCCAGACATGTGAGGTCTTAGAACTTGCCTTGAATAATAGAGATAATCACAAGCTAAGGTTTGCCTCTGATAATAAGAAAACCACGAGCTAAGCCGCAATGAGCGAGGACTTATAGGCTCGCCTTGAATAATGGTGATGACGATCAAAAAAGGCCTTCAAATAAGAAGGATCCCAACAATGCCTTTTTTGTGTCATAATTCCAATTTTTCTTTGCGACTCGAATTCATGCCGAATCATTGCAAGAGTGCTAGTCACAGAGTAATATATCCGTTCACCAGGATTTGAGGTTGACCACCTCAAATTTGTTGCATGCTTTGACTCTCATAAATATTTTGGGATGAATGTAGATGAAACGATCATTTTTCCCAATCTCTTTTCTTGGTGGCTGCCACTGATTGATTCTTTTGATGCTGTAAGTAGCATAAGAGATATAAATTGATCCACTTAGAGTAATGGAACCATGACCCCTGCTTATTGTTGTTTCAAGAATTGAATTTCCAAAAAGCATGCGATACGAAGTTGGGGCTGAGATCCATAAGCAACGCTACCACTACTGCTTTATTCTCTCCAATTTTATCATGTAGTTGCTGTAAGAAACTTGTTACATATATATATGATGGCAAGAATGGCTTTGAAGGTGGTGTAGTGATTGGTAATGTGGCCGGTGGCCATGAAACTGGGATTGGCATTTCTTCAAGCAACTAGTGTACAAAGTTACAATCTGTATTTTCTTCTACAAATTGAAATGGCTTTTCACCCTATCCTTTAAACTCTCACAGCCTTGACTAAGCCCAAATCAAAACATTACTTGTAATAAACATATTTGTGGTTGACTTCCCATCATCTAACTATTGAACCTGTTCGAGGTGCCCTGTGTTTGGAGATCCACAACACTCATGCTACTTTCTGCCATTCCCGTTTAAATTAGAAAGCAGCTAAGGACAATTGTAGCGAAGATTATAAGATGATTCCACACTCTAATTACAATGATATTAGAGAAGTGGATATAGCTTTAGTAGCACCATACAGAAAGGTAACTTAAGCCGTCAATTGCCAACCATCTAAAAATTGTCCAGATACGCCCCCGTGAATTCTCAGAACTCTACAAATTCTGTAATTGCTCAAACTGCGGAAAGAACTGAGTCTTGCTCACCCAGAACTTTAGAAGCAGAATCTTGCACCAATTCTTATCGAAAACTGCGGTGAGCCTGCGATGGTTTCTACAAATGATGCCAGATATCGTGGCGCATAATAGCGCCCCCAATACTAATTGCTGGAGGCTCGAGGTAGCCTTGGTGGAATCCACTAAGGCTATATATATATATCTGTTCAAATCCTCTGCGAGGTGATGGCTGCCTCATTCGCCCTTTTAGAGTGAAAAGAGAGAGGAGGGGACCCCGTGGTAAGTGTGGTTGCTTCAAATAACATGCATCAATTTATGAAATATATCGCCGGTATGCATTTGAAAAAAAAAAATAAAAAAACTCCATGATCTACCAATCAGCAATGCTATAAAATTTCCCTAGTAGTTACTATACGCCCAAGTTGCAGAATTCGACCCAAATCACGTGAGGAACCTTCTGATTCGTGGCTGACTTATTAGTCAGTCATTCAACGGCCGACTTGTCGCCTGAAGTGCATTGGAGTAGCTTTAACTATGAAGGATAGAATTCGAAGAGGACATATCAAGCCGAGCTTCAACAAATCGTGGCCAAAGGCAGAACTTTAGCTTGGGCATTCATCAAACAGATGGAGTGCACTTTTACCACTTATGATTTTCATTCCTCTCGCATACGCTTCAAGCCAACAAAGTACGTGCCACATTCCAAATTCAAGGATGCCGATTGGACTCAAAACCAATCCAACCCAAACCATGTCGAGCTCTACTAAAAGATATTTTGTTCTAGAAGGACATTAGGTGGCCAAGTGGTGAAATCTCTAAAAGACATTTTACTATACCTAAAAATGTTCCGTTTTAAAAGGATTCATACTTGTTTTTAGGTGAAATGTCAATTGAAAAGGCAAAGGAAATTTTGTGAGAGATGTAGTCTGTTTTTTTACAAGGTCCTCTTTTTAGTACCAAATTGTCGACGTAAAAAAATGACTGACAACTTAATTGATGATTTGTAAGAGGTAAAATGTTGAAATAGTAAAAAAAAATATAAGACTTTTGTGTCAATTGGGGTGAGTTGAGAGCATTTAAAGAGAGTACATTCGGTAGAGCAGACGTGGTGATCTCTTAGTCGGTCTTCTTTGAAGCGACGATTGAATCTTAACAATCTCTCCTTAAATTAAGATGAGCCCAAGCTAATTTTTTGGACACCAACAATTTTGACCATAAAAACAAGGTAATATCATTTTCTAACAATTGAATTTAAGTAATTATAGTTCTCAAAACTTTCAAGTTTCAATAACAAATTGATCAATTATTATCGAGAGATCATAATCAAAACTATCACACTACATATTAGACTTACAATAAAAGTCAAGAACGAAGCCATGCATTCAAATCAAATCCCTTTCAAGACAGGAGTGTAAAAGTCAAACATTAAAGAACGATCATAAATTAGACGTGTTTGTTCATATGTAAAGATAATAACACTTTAATCTTTAACAATGAATGACTAAAGCTCTTAAAACTATTTTATGCACAAAACTATTTTGATAATCACTTGTATAAAATGTTTTCATCAAAGGTAAGATTATTTTTCAATTTGATATCTGAAATTAAATCATTTTTAAAGTATTAATTACCTTGAAAAATAAGTTGAGAATGCCTTCCAAAAGCCTACATTTTTGCAAAACATTTAACTCAAATTAATCAATGTAAGATCTAAGAAATCTGTGAAGGCGTGTAACGCTCCAATTTTTATACATCTTGAGGTGCTACCAAAAAAGGTTTCATTTACTTTTATTTACTTAAAATGCGGAACGATAAAATTCTTTAATAAACAAAATATTGAATCATAAAATCGTGTCTTTAAAAAAAACTTAAACATTCTCAACTAATAAATTCAATATTAATGTTATTGAACAAAACAAACTACTAAATTTAAAGACAGTAAAACTTAATATTTTCGTATGTCGAAATCTCTTGGCAGTCCGTTGCACCATCCCACCACAGCTCCAATTGACCTGTACGAGTCTGTATAAATTCGTAAGAGTGAGTATTTTTAAAAAAAAATCCAGTAAGATACGTACGGTTTCCATACGCAATTATATAA
>CAIGRH010193851.1:0-12863 GCA_903798295.1 Fraxinus nigra
GAACAATTTATGTTAATTTGTGAGTAAAAATGCAATGAAAAAGTTCGATGTATTAATGTGATTATGTGTAAAGATTATGAGCCAAAATGCAATTAAAATGCAGTTTAATTTTTAAAAGCCGTGATTAGATATATTTAAGCCCCGTTTGAACCCCATTATTTGATATTATAATATCTGAAATTGTGTGTTTTTTTTTTTTTTTGGAAAATGGTTGGTTGAAAAATAAGGAAAAATTTTCAATTTACATATAATATTATTTATTGAAGAATGTGTGATTGAAAAACAAGATAGAGAGAAAAATGTATTATAATTTTAATTGGGGCCAAACGAGTCTTAACGGGTTGTCTGGCTGCCAAAATGCAATTAAAGAGTTATGCTCAGCATTTTGGAATTTTAAAGTATGAGAATTTGATGATAATCTGATTTTAATCAACCAAAAAGGGCTTAGATAGCTTAGGTCAATGCATTCTTTTGAGTTTTGGCCAACAAAATTTAACGTTAAAATTAAGGGAAAATACTACCAAAAGGTACGTTTCTAAATACAAGGTAGAGTGAACGGGCGTTGAACGTTATTTTGAAATGCTTTATAAGTGTCGTGAATGTAATATTTGACATTTCACTTACTCTTTTGATATAAATACAAGGGATGCGAGCTCCTGAAAATAAATGTTAATTATTATAAACGCACGTAATTAATGAAATGCATATTTGAATATGAGTATTAGAATTACAACTAAATATATAAATAAAGATGAACGCAAATACGATACATGAATTAACGTAATTTTAATTAATTTAGAATTAATACCAATAAATATATACGTGACAATGAATGTTAAATTATTTATATTAAATGAATATAATTTAATTTCCAATTCAGTGAAATCGGATGCTAATTAGCATACATGAACGTGAATAATGAGCTGCATCATTGAATTTGAAATTGTAATTAATATTAGTTAAATGAACGTGAATGTTTATTAATTGAAAATTAATAATCGGGACATGGACGTGAACGTGAACGTGAAAGTGAACGTGAAATTCTAATTAATATTAATTAGATGAAAATGAATGTTAATTAACTGATAATTAATTATAGAAATATTATTGAAATAATTGAATTATAGTAGAGTTATAATTGTCCAAAAAATTATTCTTGTTTGATATGATATTTAGCCCATGTTTGAGCCTCATTCTCTCTCTCTTTTCTCATTCATTTTTCTACAGTACTCATTTTCAATCACACATTCTCCCATCAATTACTATTCAAAAAATATTTCTTTCTAAAAACTAGGGGTCAAACACATGCTTAATATATTATAGATTATAGATTAAAGTTGCTTATAAGTAAAATTAATATTAGTTACATATTGCCAAACAGGTTTGAATAATAAAAAAATTTGGTGGTTTTTTTTTTCAAAAAAAGAAATGTTAATTTACTGTCAGTTATTTATTTTTCAGTCGTCTCATCTAGAAGGAATGCCGGAGAAGAACCACCATAGGCCGTGATAGGCGAGGACAACTACCCCAGTAGAACAAATGCGTATCATATCTATCTTGCGCTGCCTGCGTTGATCACCAACCTGTACTATATTTATATAAAATTCTCGCCCGCTTACCCGACTCCTTCTATCATTTTCGCGCACGTTAACGTCATCAGTATTTAATTCGTATGGTATGTATATTAAACAGACTATGGTTTATCAACTTTCACACGCACACACCACAACCTTGACTTAGGAAATGTGAGTGTTGATTGAAAGTTCAGAGTTAGAATTTGATAATTTTGATTATTTTTCGTTTGAAGTTTTGCTTTTTTGATAGATCGGATAAAGATGGGGAAGAAGAAAGTGATGCTGCCGGCGAAGGAAGTTGAATTGGCTACGGTGAAATATCAGTATGAAAAAATTGAAGGTATGTTTGATTTAGTTTTTGTTTCCAATTAATTTGAACTTTCGATGAAATGTAGTTGTTTTGATGTCGATGAATTTCAATTGCAATTGCAGCACCGCATTTGACTGGATTTTGGCTCAAGTTATTTGTTAGATTGCTCGAATCTTCCTTTGGCTCTTTGATTATATCTCGCTTGAAGAAGGAAAATAAAATGGTTGAGGTCCGTTTTCAGCTACAATTTCAATTTAATGATGGACTTGCATTTTTCTTGTTGCAATAGATACTCGGAGAGCTTAATTTTATAATGATGCTTATGATTAACAGATGTTAAGGAATACCGTGATACCGGAGCCTCCAATGTTTAAGCCCGAGTTTCCTCCTCAAGGTTTATCTCACTCTCTTCACCATTTTATTTTTTCAGAAGGAATTTATTTTATTAGTTGGGAAGTTCTCGTGTTATTTTATGACTTGATATTGAAATTGTATAATTTTATTGAATATGGAAATTTAATAATTGACCCCTCTTTTAACAACTTCAATTTTTAACTGAAGTGGTTCAACATTGTATTAGCCGACCAAAGGTCTTAGAATCAAGTTTTGCACATCTATTAGTAAAATTATACGTGTTGGGCTTTTGATGAGAAAATGAATCTGGATTTCACTTGAGAGGTCGTGTTGAATGGAAAATAAAAATAGATAAATATCTGCCTACTCTAACAATTGAGGTGGTTTAACACATATAATCTGTGTTTATTTTATCTATCAATTTTGCTGTTCAATGCATGTTTTTTCTAATACTACTGCTGGTAGGAATGACGAGTAAAAGAAAGAGAAGAAAATAAATAAATAAAGACATAGGCTTTGTTCCCCACAAACTAATCAAGCTGGAAGATCTGTATCTTAAATTGCTTATCTATGCATAACTTTCATTATTCTTCCCTAATTTGGACAGTTGAGCTCTTAAATAGCTTTCAAATTATGGTAATATGCAACCCTTACGTAAGGACGGAAAAACATTGTCACACTTGTGAAGAGAGGAAAATAACAAAATAGGAATTAGCATAGGGCTCCGTTGTTATGCAAATGAAGTTGGTTAATTGTTAAGGTTGTGAATATTAATGTTGGTTTCGGAAATAGCACCAGAAATGAAACTAGAAGTTGATTTTTGTTTCGTACAAGAAATACAACTGGGAATTACACTTGAAGTGGAGTGTGCTTTTATTAATATTTTTGAAAACAAAAAAAGTACTAAATATTGATTACCTACACCTGTCATTTACCCAATTATCATAATTCAGAATCAGAAACTGGAGTTGTTCTTCTGGACGAAGATGGAAAACCTGAAGAGAGAGTTGCATTAGCCTTGAAGTGCCTTCCAGATTATGACCCTTCTACGAATTGGAGCACTGATTCTTCTACATCCTTCCGCTACTGGAAGATTCGTGATTATGCACATGCATACAGATCTAAGATCACGACTCCATCTATAGTAATTACATTTTCAAGCTAGTTTTCTACCTCTTTCTCATTATTTCTTATTTGCAATTAGCAATTTTATTTTATAGATTGCAGAGCGCTTCATCTTGGCCATGGATGAGTTCAACAATAAGAAGCCTCCAACGCCCTTGTTGATTTCTTACGATCCGGAGCATATAAGAAAGCAAGCTGCAGCTTCCACAAAAAGGTTTGAGGAAGGTAACATTAGCATATTATCTCATATGGTACTTGATATTATCCACATGTGGCTGGTATTAGTTCAAGGTAAATTCTCCTATTTGAATGGATTGTGCAGGGAACCCATTATCAATCTTGGATGGGATTTTTATGGCCATTAAGGATGATATTGATTGCAGTCCTTATCCCTCAAATGGTAATCATTTGACTTTGCATTTTAGACCATTCTTTAAGGCCATTAACAAATTTTCCGAGTGATTAAAAAAAAATAATAATAACAGGTGGAACAACCTTCTTTCATGAGATTCGTCTGGTTGAAAAAGATGCAGTTTCAGTGTCAAGATTACGTTGCTGTGGTGTGATTTTGGTTGGAAAGGCTAATATGCATGAATTGGGACTTGGCACGACGGGAAATAATCCAAATTATGGGTATGTTATGCATAGTACAAGCATAAAATTTTTCTTGCTGTTCAGTTGATGATGATTCCCAACTTCACAAATGAGAAATATTCACCATTACAAGCCTAATAATTTTGGAGGCACTTAATTTGCGCATTTCAGTTCTCGTCAAGTGCTCTCAAGCTTTATAAAGTGGTCCAAGATAGCAGCTTCAATAATTTCATAGCTTCATCTGGAATCTTTAAAATCTTTTTATGTTAATAAATTTATAATTTTGAGTTCATACTAATGTCATAATTGATCTTCAAATTAATTTCTGTTTTATATAGGTGAAGATTCATAACAGCAACTCTGCACTAGGAATCCTCTTATTAACTTAGAAAGATTTTTTTTTTCATTATGCTTTACTTGTTAATTAATTACAATTTCTACCAATGATTCTAATCTAGCAAAAACTTTATTTTATGACAGTATTTTAATTCTTTAGCTTTGTCGTGCTTATTTCTATATATGTATGTGCACAGACCCGCTTATACATATGCATGGATGTGTGAATTCATGTATGTATAATTGTGTGCATGTTTGTAATTGTAGATAGCTTTATCTATTTAAACCAAATGGTAATATTGAAGTAAAAACATGTTAGCATATGATAAGATTTGTGAGTTTGTTTATCATAGAAAACTACCCTCTCCCTGTTTGCTTTTACAGTTTTATTTGACTTTAATCCTGATTCCCGTATCCTAATAATCAAGTGTGCATTCGCCACTCTGCAATGGCAGATTGACCCGAAGTAGATTGTTTTCGGCTTGTTGACCACTTCATATTCATTCATTTATCACCTTAGCATATTCCTCTCTCTGTATTCCTCCTCCTTAGAAGTCAGAGATCCTCTAGTCAATTTTCATGTCTGAACATAAGTCATGCTTGATATTTTTCTTTTGTATACAGGACAGCTAGAAATCCACATGATCCTGAAAGATATACTGGTGGTTCATCCTCAGGCCCAGCAGCAATTGTAGCTGCCGGCCTATGTTCAGCGGCATTAGGAACAGATGGTGGAGGTTGTGCAATTGTATCAGATCTGGATTCTGAATTCTTTTTTCACCTTTTCATGATATCATCCTAATTTTTTGTTCTTCTGTAATTCAAATGGGCAGGTTCTGTCCGCATTCCGTCCTCCCTGTGTGGTGTGGTAGGATTGAAATCAACGTATGGACGAACTGATATGACAGGGTGAGTTCATGAACCTCATATCATTATGCTTCTTTACTGATCTTTTCCTCACCTTTTCATGTCACCCGTCATAGTCTTTCAGTAGTTTATTTTTCTCTTCCGTTGCTCAGAAAAATGGGGACCTTACTGATGTTTATTTACGAACATTTTATTGTTTTCAATGATAAAAGGCTCTCTCTTTTCACATAGAGAATTCAGCTTGTACCCCTTTGTTAAAACTTAAAACCATGTAACTAATTGATTGTTATGTTTTATTAAGAAAGCTTTTATTCTTTTCCATCTTTATAACCTTCTCTACCTCAATGTACAGAAGCTTCTACTATAGTAATTAATTAGTTGTAAATTATTCTTGAACATGTTTGTATTCTCAAACCATTATATTGAAGAACCTTCTAAGTGCTATTTCCTCCTGTTATCTGTAACATCTCTTTTCATTGAAATTCTTTCAAGTAAAATAGTAGATTTATACTTGGCCAGTTTCATTTTTGGGTCTTCTGATTTTTATTTATTTATTTATTTTGGCAGGGCTATATGTGATTCAGGGACTGTAGAGATTATTGGACCCATCACATCCAGTGTTGAGGATGCGATTCTTGTGTAAGTAATCATGACAGTTTTATTCTTTTATATGTCTTTTTTCCTTCATATGTGCTTGTCCTCTATCGATTATTCCATTATAGAAATCATTACCTTAAATCTTACTCTGTCATTTTCAAATTTAAGATTTGCCTGCAACTTATTTATTTGCTGAAGTATTTACAGGTTACTAAGAGGATATGCATCACTTGAGATGCTCCCCGAGATCATTAGAGCATGAGAGGATTATTAGTAACCAATGGAAAATAGTATGACATTTTAAAAAATTATTCTGTTTACAGTAGAAGTTCCGAAAACTAGTATAAACTTCACAACATGCTAGGAATCACATTCCAGTTCAGCAGTAGAAAGCTACATGCTTTTCCTGCCTCGTTTTTACAATAGTTATTAAGCATCTGAATACTGTGCTCAAGGTAACCTGTAAGCATTCCCTGGACTGTACTGGCAAGTGACAAATGACCACGAGTCATTCATCTATACTGTGGCAAGCATCCAGTTTTTTGAACAGTAAGCTTTAGGTTTCTAACAAAAGTTCATCATGACTGGGCTCACAATTGGATAGTTTATTTAGGGGGTGTTTGACACCCATTTTTTAGAGAATAAAATTTTTGGAATAGTGATTGATGGGAGAATGTGTGGTCAAAAAATTATGAAAAGTTTTAGATTTGTGTGTAATATTATTTTATTGAGAGAATATGTGGTTGAAATGAAGAAAGAGAAAAAAAATGAGAATGGGAATGAGAAGAGAATGGGTGCCAAACAGGGGCTTATTTAGATGATCAGTGCAAATGGCAGTTTTATTTCTATCAAATGTGGCATTGGCGGATGCACTGTATGTGAAACATGGAAGGATACAACGCAGGACTGTAAATCTGTACTTCTTTCATACTTCATGCAATTCCCATGCGTTTATGTTCTTTTGCTGCCTTTTTTCTGCGAATATGAATTTAACTAGCTTTATTTCTTCAGTAGCTGAAATTAGTACTGTGTAGAACTTAATACTTATATACTGGAAAGCTAAGACTCTAAATCTATCTATTGACCACATTCAGGTATGCTACAATTTTGGGATCATCCGCCGCTGAAAAAATTGCTCTGAAACCGGTAATGATTAACATTTTTGCTGGAGTTTTGAGGCCCTGTATTGAATTTGTACTCGACATTCCATTTTAGCTAATTTAAGTTTTTGAAGTAGCTTCTCACGACACGGCAATATTATCAAGATGATTCCGATGGGAACTCACTAGTCAAGAATTTTAGATCATTTGATGGAAGTCCTAAGAATATGGTCTACTGACCTTTATATCTTTTCGCAGTCTGTCCCTTGCTTGCCTGATTTAGCTTCACACGAGAGTTCAAATAATCTGGGATCACTAAAACTAGGGAAGTACACTGAGGTGATAGCCTTCGCCTTCTATTTAAACTGTATTACCTTGTGAAACTTGAATATGAATTGATTAGTAAATGATGTCCCTCTACAGTGGTTTAATGATGTCTTCTCAACTGATATAGCTAACAAGTGTGAGGATGTTCTCAATCGTTTATCAGAAACATATGGATGCAAAGTAAGTCTATTTCTTTCTACCCATTATTTTTGCACCTAAAACAATTCTTATTTCACATGTTAGAATACATATCAACTTTGGAATAGAGATAATTATCTACGCAAATAAATATATATTGCCCTGCTTTTGTTTCCTTCCCATTTGCTGCAAAAAGGCAGTGGAGATTATTATACCAGAGCTTCATGAGATGCGGATGGCTCACATTGTTTCAATTGGCTCCGAATCACTATGTGGATTGACTCCCGACTTTGAAGATGGGTATGTTAATTTACCTTTTGGATTTATCAGTATACAAACCCTACTTGAGTATATCTTCTGGATGTGCATTGTGGATAAAGTGGTTTATCTTGATAATATATATTTGATAGTGTGAATTGATCTTTATTCTCTTGTAGAAAGCGGGTGGAGTTTACACATGACACTCGGACAAACCTGGCACTGTTTAGGTCATTCACAGCATCAGATTATGTTGCTGCTCAATGCCTCAGGTGAGTGGATGATACATACATGCAAACATATTTGTGTATAATTCAGGGATCTTGACTGGTCAATTAAATTATTATGTTGCACTAAATATAAATGGAGTCTGATCGCTTTTGATAAGTTCACCTTTTTGTGAATACACACAGGCTGATTTCCTTTCTTTAAGTTTCCCTCTGGATCAATATCCCTTGTCCTGAATGTTAACATATTGTGTATCGCTAATGTTTCATGGATTTTCTTTCAGAAAGTATGTTAAGATAAACTCAAGGGATGCTTTGTGTCGGTCAACTTTACCATATACTTTCAGCTGTCTTATTACCTTCCAGATTATGTTCTCTTTTCATCTTCTGTTTAGTCTATCAGCTGTCCATCTATGACAGTCCTATCTGGGAAGGAATACATTCACACGTGTTCTAGTTTTTTCTGATTAACATTGGTCATAAGTGCATAAATTTCTAAATAATAACCTCACTACTGCAAAATAAGAGCTTAGATTATATTAATAATTTAATTTAATCTGATTTGCTGCAGGAGGAGGATAATGCACTACCATATGGAGATTTTTAAGGAGGTGGATGTCATTGTTACTCCGACCACCGGGTATACTGAACTTAATTGCTGGTTTATTATGTCCTTCTTGTTGATAAGTCAAATAAATTGTACCATACTGCATCCAGTGCCTACTTATTTAAGTAATACCAGTGGCATACTTTGGAATACGCACGTGTTCGATTTTCTTGAATTTTTTCCTTATCGATGCACATATTTTCAAATTGTTCTTCCTTTTCATTTTTCTTTCCTTGAAGGACACATGTAGGATGGATGTGATCTTATCCTCAAGAATGAAATGTTCATACTATCATTTGTGTTTCGATCTTAAAATGTAATTGTATTTCTTACAGTTAAATAATTGTTCAAGAGTTGATTTTTAGCTTTCATAGGGTTATCTTGTCTGCTTGATAGTCATTTGGACCTCCAAAACTTGCTTATACAAGATGTCAAATTTACTCCTGGTGAAATACCTGCTGAATTTGTGTCGACTGTCATCCATATTACAAATATCAGTGTACCAGTCCTTGCCAGTGTTTATGAAGGAATACAATAATAATTATTTTTACTCAGCAGTTTTTTTTTTGCATTTTGTCTTTAATCTGCTGCAATTCTATTCAACTTGTTCTCTGTCTTACGCCTTTCTTCTTCAGCATGACAGCACCTATAATACCTCCTGCTGCCCTAAAATCTGGGGAGACAGATTTGCAAGTTTCAGGTTGGTCACTTGATTACTTTTTCTCCAAGCAAGATTTCCTTCTCTGATCCAATAGTTGATTCCACCCTAATTGATTTCCATGAGTAATTCATGCATGGACTAATTAAGGCCACGTTTGGTACGGATTAAAATCAGATTTTAATCTAAGTCAAAGTCAAACGATCAATATTAACCACATCTTTCATGGGTCCTACAGCTTTTTAATCACACATTTCAAAAATTTCTATCACAATCTACTAAAAATTTAATTTTAATCCCCACCTAACACCCACTACACACTACATTTTACATGCGGCGTTTTAGAAATTATGATTTACTATGAACTGCTATTTTGAAAATGTTTATTTACTTTTAAATTTAAATANCCCGTTTGTTTTGAATTAAAATCAAATTTTAATCTAAATCAAAGTCAAACAATCAATATTAACCACATCTTTCATGGGTCTCATAACTTTTCAACCACACATTTCAAAAATTTCTATCACGATCTACTAAAAATCTAATTTTAATCTCCACCAAACATCGTCTAAGAATATCCATTTTTTGATTATGCCATTAGAAGGTGGATACTGATTCTAGTTTAACTAGAAAGATAAAGCAGAAATTCTATGTTTGGTTCACTAATCAAGGTTTCCAACTTTTGATTTAGAAATACCAAGATCAAATTCCATCCCTCTAATTGAAACTATTGATCAATTATCTTTCTAGGTCTATTAATCAATTTGCTCTTTGTTTCAGCAAATCTAATGCGATTTGTTATATCAGCAAATCTTCTTGGGTTTCCTGCAATATCTGTCCCGGTAAGTGATATGCATCTCTCCTCTCTTAACAGTTTAGAAAGTTCAATTTTTATTTATTTTTTAATAAAAGTGGTGTAAAAAGAGCAAACCGCTCCTATTTTTACCGCGTAACAACTTCTATTTTGATCTTAATGTCAATGTCCTCAATCTTATTCAAGAATATCAAGTCCACCATGCTTTTTTTTATTCGTTCTTTAACTCGTGGAGATCCTAATCTAGTCACCCGTCTGTTGCAGTATTTGATTTTTATTATATATGAAATTGTCTAATCTATCCATTTTATATGTTGGTTGATTTACACCTATTATGCTGTCAACTACAACTCCAATTATCTGAACAAACACGTAGCTCGAGTTCAAGATTAATAGTTCCTTTTACTGGTTAAGGGATTTTCCTTGATGTGATCGAAAATGTGGAATGATCAGGTCGGATATGATAAGCAAGGGCTTCCAATTGGCTTACAAATCATAGGCCGTCCGTGGTGTGAAGCTTCTATTCTGCGTTTGGCTGCTGCCGTAGAGGTAGGTACTCCTACTTTCACCAACATAATGGAAAGGATAATGGATTCCGTCAACAATGAATTATTTAGCTTTGCTCCAGTTGTCAAATGTCGCTATTCTAATAGAGAATTTGTCCTCATTTCAGGAACTCTGCACGACACCTAAAAAGAAACCTATGCAATTTTACGACATGCTAAAAGGAAATTAAGAAATTAAAGGGGTTCATTTCAAGTTATATCCGTGAGAGATCTAGGGTCTCGACCTCGTGAAAATCTGGCGTGAAAAATTGTCTTGTCAGTTTGATTTGTATTATTATTAAGTTTATAAAACATTGTTTGTTCTCCTCATCAAAGAGGCAAGAGAATCGGCGACGTCTTTCAGTCTGATCTTACGTCCTTTGTCGACGAACAGTACACTTTGGTACATTGAATCCTCGCATGTCTGCACTTTGGTTTGTTAGTTTTGTTGCTAAAATATCAGTATAAGTTTGAAGCTCCATGCGGATGCTCAGTGGCCAAACATTTTCTCCTTAATTGTTTTCTTCAATTTATTAAATGATTTATTTGGTCAGGATCTTTCGCCGAGGCCGTAGATTAATATACAGTAAAACATATCAAGGAAAAAGAGCGACTTATTTTGAGCCTAACAATGTTAAAAAAATTTTTAGTTATAATTGTTTAATATTTAATTTTTTTTAAATCTTACTTTTGAGGGGTTGAATTTCTTTTACTTGAAAACATGGAAGGAACTCAAGCATCTATGAAATTTTAATGGATTATTTTTGAATAATGCCATATTAATATGAATTCGATGTACTCTGAATCTGATAAAATTCATAAGAAAAAGTACAATGGTTGGTGCAATTATTAAAAATAAAATCGTAAAGAGAAATACCAAATTAACATTAGGGTTGACATAGCCTTTGACACAATTGTCAAATGGTGCCCCCCCACTACAAGCGCCCCCAATAAGAGGTCGCCATTTGACAATTGTGTCAACCCTTGTGTCAACACTTATGTTCATATAGCACTTCTCAAAAGTAAAATTATCGTATTATATCGAGTTTCTTGGTTCTTAATGTTAGAATTGAAATCGGCTTATTCTCATATTTGATAGCCAAAATCGATTACAATTTGTGTAGAATCTTGTTTGATTTCATTTCATTTCGATTCTTATTCGATCCAATGGTTCGAGTAACTTTTGTTCACCCGTAAGCGCATCTTAACATTTTATTTAAGCATAACATAGTTAAACATGCTAATTTCATCCCCTAATCCCTTTTTTTGCTCCGGCTTGAAAGATCGACACAACAATCGCTCTCAAAACCTTGAGCTCCACAGAACCCATATGATATTTAGCTCTTTTGGACAAACATTAATTTTAAATTTTAAATTTTTTTTATTTGAAATTGTGATTTTTTAGAAAATGAGTGATTTAAAAGAATTTTTTTTTTTTTGGAAATACACATAATATTTTATTATAGAAATATGCACTTGAAAATAAATTTTGAAAAAAAATAAAATAAAAAATAGTTTTGTTTCAGTGGTGTCAAGTAGGGGGCTTAGTTTTGTTTCAATGGTGTCAAGTAGGGGGCTTACTTTCAAACCACAAATTCCCCCTAATCTAACAATAAAATCATCCCCAAATTTCGTACAATCCACCAATCCGACTTCAAAAATGGCTCTAAGATTTCACCTCCTTTCCACAAAACTTCTCCCACAGCCCACAAATTTGCACACCCACCCCTTCCCTTCCGCCGCCGCCACCACCTATTTCGTCAAATTCAAATCATACCCACATAAAAACCTCAAAATCTCATGCACCAACGAAGAAATCAGTAACGACGAAATGCTGGCAGTAGAACTCGACCTAGAAATCAGTAAATTGAACACCCATATGTTACAAAGAGAAGAAGCCTTAAAGAAAAGCAGGGAGTTATTGTTCATGGAATTGTGCAATTTCATTGGATTGAACTCGGAGGATGTGAAGATGAAATGGGATAAAATGAATGAAGAGGAAAAATCGGTTTTGTCTAAAGGTTTTGTTACAGAGTGGAGTGCCCATTTTCATCCATTGTCTGCCAAATCTGTTAAAGAAATGGTTGATGAACATTTGGCTGATGAAAAGCCATCTTCAATGGAAAAGACATCTTCAATGGCGGCTTCCAACAAATTCTTCCCTAATTTCGGAAAATTGATGGGTTTTTCCCAAAATTAGTGATTTTTTTTGCTGCCTAATTTAGGGTTTCTGATAGATTAGATTAGATTGCGTGAGAAATACTTTTCCAAATGCCACTACTTTCTTTCTTGGAGTTGTGTTATTCATATATGACTGTACTTGTATATAATTTTAGGACAAAAATAGTAACACTAAGCCTCGTTTGCACCCATTTTTTTTTCTGATTCTGATTCTTTTTTTTTTTTTTTTTCATTTCAACCGCACATTCTAT
>CAIGRH010193873.1:0-16004 GCA_903798295.1 Fraxinus nigra
GCCCAAGTGGGTTACGTGGATAGTTCCAGTAATTGTGGCGTCGATATATATATTCAATCAATTGGCCAATGCCGACTTGAAAAAAATCAAACGAGACTTTCATCATCGCCCAGGAATGTCGTTTGACAACAAATTGCTTAACAACATCCCCAAAAAGGTTTCTAATAAGAAATTAGAGACCTAGAAAACTACCTACTTTGAAAATGTTCCCGAGAAGACATTGTATGACATTGAAGTTGATGATGAAAGCCAAAGTGGTAACGAGAAAATGGATTCGAGGTCAGAAAAGAGTAAGAGGACGAGAAATGGAAACAAGGATTGCTCCCCACGAAAGCTCAAGTTCAAGAAAGGAGAACTGCAAGACATTCCATCAGAGAGTAATAGTTGCAGGTACTCAAATTTAGGCAATCAAAAACACTTGACAAGAACCAAAACGTAAAAGCTGAATACGAAGAGAAAAACTTCAGGAAACTAGTTATGATGGCTCTTATGGCTGCTCCATTGGTACAGAGAGTCGCATCATTCTTCGACCACAGGCTGTAGAGAAAAAGGATGCTTCTCCAGGCTTGTACAATAGCGTGATTAAAGAGACTGCAAGTAAACTTGTTCAGACAAGGAAGAGTAGAGTGAAGGCATTGGTGGGTGCTTTTGAAACTGTAATTACCCTCCAGGACAACAAATCTTCAAAAACATTTAGAACAATCTAATGTGTTTTTGTACGTCTTTCCTTGTCCATAATTTAGTCTTTTTTCCCCTTCATATTGAGTAATATGTGGGCCCTCCTGCTACCCAATTAGGAGTTGCAGGATTCAAGTCTCTGTGTAAGGGCAAGTTATTATGCTGCTTGTACTTGACGTAAAAAATGTTTTACCACATTATGACAATAAATAAGAAAATTCTCAAGTAGTAAATGAGGAGAATTTAGAATGGTGTGAAGGACAATAAATCATCTCAGGGCGCAGGCCCTTGCATTAGTGCAACACATAGACGACACTTAAAGGACTGTGTATCAGTATAAAATTTAGTTGGTTAAAAGTGTTGATAGTTTGAAAAGTCACCCTAGAGTTCCAACTTCACACACACGAGCAAAACACTCACATTTCCAAATGCAGAAAAGAAAGGTTGCAGGTGGAAGCTAAGGCATCAATCATGACACCGAACTTCATCAACATTAGTTGCTGTTATAATGGAGCCACGATGCCTACTCACTTGTATCACAATCACTTTGTGTTTTTACCTTTCCCTCTTCTTCTCTCTTAAATAATTCCCCTGTTTATTCTATTTGGGGGCCGGCAAAAATGATATATTACTCGAAATATACAGTGTCTTGAATAATGGAATAAAATGCTGAGAGAAACATAAGTAGAGGCTTTCAAATGAATATGTTTAAAGCATTTGTTGTCATCAGATCAGTCCGCAATTTGTAATCACCACCTTTAAATAAGGCCGATTGAAGCCTCGCTCTGCTACCACTGCTCTTTTATCTCCTATTAGCTTTGCTACCCTGTTCGTCAATAAGAAAATTTCCATCAGTACCATTAAGATACAGTTACGATGACAGCAAACATAATCCTGCACCAGCAGACATAGTGCAAGTTTATTTTGTGGGCAACTTGGATGTGTAGTGTTAAGGTTCCAACTGCCAAAGCCATCCAGCCCTTGCACCATTTGATCTAGAATTCAAACTTCAAGTATGCACGAGGATAGTTGAAGCAACCAATAGAGATTGACTGAGGAGATTTCCAAAAATTCCTTGAAGATGGTCGCAATTTAATCGGTGAGCATGTGATCTATGTATGTTATGACCATTTTACTAAGATGAACGACCTTATTAGTAGAGATGGACATGTTTATTTACTTAAATTTAGTTTTCAACACGAAAGTGTATCACGCAGGAATCAACTATCCGTGGGATTCTTTGATAGAAAGAGAAATCACAAAAATAAGAGTTTTTCATTAACAAAAATTTCTTTCATATCCAAATTCGATATTGTGGGAGACCCTAAATTTCAATTTTTTATAAATAAGTGGTAGCGAGGCCTTTTTTGCTCTGATACATTATTTAACCTACTCAACTAAAGCGTGGGCTGTTAAGAGACATTTATTTGCTTAAATTTACTTTCAACTGTTGAGTATAATAAGATAAATCTATCAAGAATGTACCTGAAATAAGGAGAACCCGTGTTCTCTTGCACAGTCTNTTCGATATTGTGGGAGACCCTAAATTTCAATTTTTTATAAATAAGTGGTAGCGAGGCCTTTTTTGCTCTGATACATTATTTAACCTACTCAACTAAAGCGTGGGCTGTTAAGAGACATTTATTTGCTTAAATTTACTTTCAACTGTTGAGTATAATAAGATAAATCTATCAAGAATGTACCTGAAATAAGGAGAACCCGTGTTCTCTTGCACAGTCTTTACTTCGCTTATTTTCCTTACAACATCCATTCCCTCAAGGACTCTTCCCACAACCAAAGTCGAGGCATCCAACTCCGGAGAGTCTTTAGTGGCAATGAGAAATTCTGTCCCATTAGGATTCATTCCTACTTCTTCTTCGTCAATTTCCAGCTTCCCTTTCCGTGCAACCAACTTGATTTTTGGAGGTGGTTTTGAGGGGTCCCTAACAATAATACCTACACTCGTTGCCACATTCTTAGTTCCTGAACAATTGTCATTCTGTTTCTCCCATTCATTCACGAGAGCATCAACGGCCACATTACTCCCTGTTTTCCTTGCAAGCTCAGCATCAACGCCATAAGATCTTAGTCCACCGTGTTGCACATAGTTTGGCATAATTTTAACGAATTCTTTTCTCCTATAACTAACACCTGCTGCCCCACTAACGAATTCGCTGAATCTTGTCGCTCCAAAGGGGACAGAATCACCATATAGCCCAATGATTATTCGACCAACAGGCTCTCCATTAATTGCTACATCGAGAAATGCCTGCGTTGTCGGAGTTTGATTTGCACAGTTGAAATTCTCTTCTGCACCAACTTTTTCTGCTCTTGCATTAGATAGGTGCAATGGCTCAAGGGTATGAGAGCCTACGAGTAAAAGCAAGGACGAAGTGGTGAAAATTGAGAAATCTCTACGGGATAATTTAGTACAATGTTTGAGAGGAGACGCAGAAGAAGTGGGCAGGCTTTGATTTTTCGGAAGAGGAGGCTGAATTGGTGCAAACACCGGAGTCGAGGGGGGTTGAATGATTTTTGGATTAGACCACATTTGGTTCGATTATGAAATGTTAAGGATGTTTCTTGATTAGTGTCTGAAATCCACAAGGTATATGCTGTATTGTTTCTTGATCACTGATTACAACAACTTTTGGGATAAGAAAACAGAAGCAAATCCGTATGGCAAGAAATGTCCACTGGTTCATCATCACTTGTAATACTTGGGTGGGTCATCTCAATATATAAATGTTGAATTTGTGGCCCCAAGCTTATACATTTACATATAAATACGGCGTATTTATATAAATACAAATATAAATCGGAGTTTGAAGAAGGGGAGGCAAAAGTAACATTTGACCCACAATAGATAGAGAAGAATTTATTCAATGACGATGCCCTCGATGCTTTCTATCTGATTGTATTGAAAGGTCCAATGAATTGGAATTTTCCTAATGTTTCAGATCATTTCAGGGCAAGCTCATTATTTAGACGAAGAAGATTAGCCTAACAAGGAACAACCCTTTTCCTATATTTTCGAATAGGGGAATGGGGTGGGATGGCCGTCCCGTTCTCTTCCTGTTGAATGTCCCATTTCCACTCCAATTATTACTTAAGGTGTGACAGAACAGAGATCTCGATCTGATTAGTATTTATTTTGAGTCTTTAAATAAATGTTAAGGTTGTGAAAACATTATATTTGTTTTTTGATTAATAATATTTCAGTTTTTTTCCATTAATTCGTGAATTAAAATACTTCTCACGTTTGTTCAAGCGAAATTCGAGCAAAAATTCCTTCATAATTGTGTGTTAAGAACAAGGCCTTACATTTTTGTCCTGGGTCACTATTGGGCAAGTAAGGTCTGATTAAAAAAGAATGCCACAGACAGCACTGAGTGGTTCCCTATTAAGGCCTTTTGATTTATTAATTAAAAAAAAAGAACCAGAAAGAATATTATCATTGGAATTAAAATAATAAAAAATGGCAAATCTAGAGACTAAGCAACACGATAGGTATTAAAATCTTAATTCTAATTTAAGTCAATTTCAGCAATTAATTGTAACTATATTTCATGGAATCCACAACTTTTCAACAATACTTTTTATTAACTTTTATCAAAATCTGTTAAAAATATTACTTAATCCCCCACCAAAGAGGGGCTAAATAACATACTCATGCCATACCAACCCGCAACAATGTAAGAAATATCTTTGTTAACAAAGAAGCCACGCAAGATCACAATGGCAAATTAAATAAATAAAAAAACGGAAGGTGAAACTTTAAGTCTTACAGTCAAGATTACAACAGGCATCAAATGTACCGTGTTCATAGCTCCACAAGCAATGTGAAATCATAATTATAAGACTGAAATATGGAATTCTATGAGGATTTTTTTTCAAGTTTTGAAACAAGCAATTCCTTGTCTTCAAGTACCTAGTTATCCACCATAAGCTTTTCCTAGTTTGAAGCTCGCCCCTCCGCTCAACAGCCTCCATCTCTCAATTTGCTTCAATAGTAACCAACCCCTCGAAAATCTGATTTTGATGTTTGCTCAGCATCACTTCCGTTACCTAAAAATAATAGACGACCTGCAAGGCCATATATTTGGAGTTAATATAAGAATAAAGATTCGTCAAAGTAGGTTTGTCAATCTGTTTAAAAGATTAGATATACCACAAACATTATAATACATTTGCTGTAGGATAAATTGCGGCTGATATCCCCAACCTTTACTTCCTCTTGCACTTCTATCCCCAATCTTCATTTATTCGCACTCATATCCCCACCCTTTATCAAATTAGCAGACGTTGCCCTCGATAACAGTTTCCTTCCAAACTTATTGTTAACATGGCTTGAAATGTTAATTTTGCCCTTAAGTTTATGTAATCAAGAAAAAGATATATAAAAATGAAAAAAGAACAAAAAGTAGAACACTGATCCAGAGTTTAAAGCAAGCTCTACACTGAAACTGAGTAGTCTTCTAAGATCCAGAGTGCATAACAAACCACATGCACCAAAAATAAAAATAGGAATAGGAAGACACATGCACGACTACAACAACATTCAAGATCCATCCTATAATATATAGTCAAATGCAAAAAAGCTCAAACATATGTGCTTGTTTGTCTATGCTTTTAAGTGCTTATATGCGGTGGGTCTCAAGTATGGTTAAAAAGTAAATAAAAATAATGTGTCTTACAAAATGTATGGATAAAAATAGAGTTTGACTAACTTATAAACAATTATAAGCTTTTCCAAACAAGCACATTGTACATAAACATGGAATTCCACACAGATAAATTTAGAGAACGGGTCCCACTAGTTAGGGACTGGCATATATTTTCCTCCTAACTTCCATTACTCAGTTCCCAGAAGTCTCCGGCAGTTTTCTTCTCCATAGCCACAAAAAGTTTTCAAGGGAGTCGAACCATGTCTCTGAAAACTGTTAATCTATCCTTAACAACCCCTCAATAAAAAGCATCGTACAAGTGTCTTATAAAAATACTCTTTACACTAAATGTATACAGGATGGTGAAAGTGAGGAAGCCCCTAATGGACATGAACTAGAATTCCAAGCTTTTCAGATGTTTATCTAGCTAGGTTTATTGTTTGTGCTGGCTAATGGCATTCAAGATGATATTAACATTAGCAACAGTAGTATTCACTAATAACTGAGCAAAACAAGTTTTGAAATTCACATCCCATGAAATAAGAGAGAACTAGAAAGCTGTGGGCTAGAGCAACAGAAAATAAATAATTAATAAAGGAGGATAAAGATTAATATACCATTCCGGCGTATTGCAATCTCTCGTATTCGCCGAACAAGACCAGTTATGGGATCATTGAAGATTTTTGTCTCCAGATTCCCCTCCACATACAGGATGGAACTACAACAGGCATAAATCAAGAAGATATTAGGATCTACATCTAGAATTGAAAAAAAATAAAAATAAATCAAGAGCCAGTCAAAGCTGCTAATTGTCAAATTTGAGGGAGCTCAATCAAGATGATAACTTCAAAGCTGAAAAAGATATGATACGAATAAAATATACAAGCTGAAAGAGAAGTAGATTCAAAGGTGGGGTGCAGTGCAAAGATAACTATAATTTCCTTCACAATTAGGTTAACCGCACAAGGTAATAACCACAAGTTATAATTATCCTGCAATTGTTTCTAAGGTGCTTAGAGTAGGTGAACTAAGTTATATTAGGTATAGAACCCCCTTCTCTCCCAACACAACCAGACATAAAGAAGATAGAAGGTTCATGACAAGTACAATAAGCTTTACAAAATGACAAATTACAATACCATCAAATATTTTGGTCCTCAACATTACAAGCAAAAAATCTGAAATATTTACAGGGCATAAGAAGGTTCACGAACTAGAGAAGCCCTCATTCTTCATTTCTGAGAAGCTCTTAAGCTCGTGTGGTGCCATATAAGTAACAATTTGTAGTGTTACCACATATTAACCAATCATCAAAATTATACAGTTACTCGTAAGGTAAACGCTAGTTAAAAGGACATTGGGTTGAGCGGGGAGTTTGGAAATTACCCTGGAATAAGATTTTTCATGGCAAGTTCCCCCAGCCTCTCAGGATAAACTGAGACCCTGTGCCACTGAACCGCGCACCTATTTGCATATTCCCTGGGTTCCTCGTTATCCAAAGGCCTCCTGTTGTTTCGGATGCCCCCAGTACCAAGTGAAAGCAGAGTCACCATATGACCACTCTTCAATCTCTTCTGTATAGGAGTCTGCCCCACTTGCCCCACCAATATTGCCTGCTCCATGAGCAACATCAAGTCCCACAAAACCATCAAATTATTAACACACGTCAATAGATTTTTGTGTTCATGTGTTGCACAGAACTGACTGAATAATATTTTTTCTTTATCAAACTACACATTTTAACACATAAATACAATACAAAGCAATCAAATGTACAATTCAATTGCGCAAATAAGATATCCCATAACCAAAATATGTCATGAAACTAAGCCCCAAAAACATTGAAATATTTTCATACATAATTGCATATGCTTGGGTGAAATGTACCTTGTAAATGCCTGTATCCAACCCGTTCTCGAGAGGTCTATCGGCATTAGGCCGCTGCTTACTTGAAGAGGGATGGGCAGTCTCGCCGTCGGACTGGGATTCTTCAGAAAATAGACTTTTGGTACAGAAAGAGTATAAAGCTGAGGACTTTGCCCTTGGCCTTGAGAAAATTGCTCCACCGAGTTTTCTTGAGAGTGAAGACGCCATTGATTATGAGCTCTAATTTCCCTTTTCCAGCTTAAACCCTAGAGGTTTTTTGCCAGTACAATTTTGTATTGTTTTAAATGGTCCTCTTTTTCAGTGAGTTCTTTTGATTTATTTTTCGGGGAAATTAGGGTTGATCACTAACCTTTTCAGCTAGTCAGGATGTAATTTTTCAATCTTAAAAACTGAGGTTTCAAATTCTTAACCAACGTAAGTGTGAGACTTTTGACCCCGACGACCGATAGTTGAAACGGTTCATTTAGCCTCAATTGTCCAAATTAAAATCTAAATTTTAATTTAAATCAAATTCAAGATTTCAAATTCTTAACCACCGTAAGTATGGGACTTTTGACCCCGATAACCGATAGTTGAAACCGTTCATTCAGCCTCAGTTTTGTCCCGATTAAAATCTAAATTTTAATTTAAATCAAAATCAATAATTAATTTTAAATACACATTTAATTAATGGTATCCATAATTTTTCAACCACATATTTCATAATAATTTATCAAAATTTACTAAAAATTCGATTTTAATTTCCACCAAACAAGAGCTTAATTGTTAAAAAGTCAAATTATTATTGAAACGACGGATATTAGAAGATATTAATCTAACCAAAAAAATTGCTTAACTTAGGATAAATACAAATTACAAATTTATAATGTCATTATTCATCGAATACTTGAAAATGGAGATTTTGAGGATAAGACGAGAAAGTAGTGTTGGATCGACCCGAGTATTATCTTCAATTGAAGAAACAATATTTTTGGGATCATTTTGAGCCAAAAGAACCCAAGAAATTAGGAGGATCAGACTCAAATATTCAGTCCAAAAGTGCTCTGCCAAGTAAATGAGGAAAATCGGCCAGCTAATAAATTGAAACAAGAAAATTTAAAACAAGTTCTACAAAGGAGACAATTTGGAGACAAAATCTAGGAAAGTGAGACTCCTATCTTTATGATAGGGGAACAACTCACAGATTCCGTTTGCGGCACTTGTATGGTTGTTTTTTGCTAATAACTAATGTAAAAATTACGAGTACCCTGTAAAAAGTTGGGCAGAATTTCCCCGTACACAAAGCATTGCTCTTATTTTCTTGTTTTTATGTTGCTACATTTTCACTACAGTCGGTTGTTACATGTTTATATTAAGCCTCCGTTTTTCGTGAATTAAAAAGAGTTTTTTGGGATTAAGAATAGGCTAAAATGTAGAAAAAAATTTGAGTTTACGTGCAAAAAAATAAATAAATTAATTTAATAAAAGACAAACGAGGGCTAAATTGATTATTGGGAATTTCCCTCCAAATTTAGTTCCCGGTTGATGGCCAATATGTTGAAAAATGGAAATTTGAGTAGTGATTTTTTTAGAAAATGTGTAGTTAAAAAATAAGGAAATATTTTAGATTTACATACAAAATATTTTATTGTGTAAATGTGTGGTTGAAAATGAGTATAAAAATTTAAAAGTTTTGAGATAATGGCTGTAAACATGTTTTTTATACAAAAAAAATGCAGTTGTGTACTCTTTGGATTTATTACTTGTCTGCAGTACATGTACACAAATTCCCTTTTATGGGCTGTCTATGTATTTATACACGACGCTTATTATCATAATTTTTTGTCAATTTGGACAAAGTCACAAAGGAAATGCTTTCATTGGTAACTATATTTTGATTCATTAAAACAACAGAAAAAAAAAATGTGTTACTGTTTCACGTATAATTTTCCTTTCTTTTCACTGTCTTGAAGCTTTCTATCCTTCCCTGATTAAGTTCTTGCGGTGATCTGGAAAGTGAATATGGAAGAGAAGTGTGAAATAGCGAAAGATATAACTGAAGTAATATACCATATGTAAACCAAATTCTTATTTTCCTTCAGAATTAGGCAAGTTCTTGTGTGTATGTTTATTTATTTTATGTCATTTTCACTTCAGCTAATAGGTAACACCCCGATGGTTTATCTGAACAACGTTGTAGACGGTTGCATGGCTCGTATTGCTGCAAAACTGGAGATGATGGAGCCCTGCTCAAGTGTTAAAGACAGGTTTACCTCATCAGTTCTAGTTTTGCTCTCTTTGGAACTCATTTTATCTTGCTTGTGGACGATTATAGTTATGACGTTGTCAAGAAACTGATGTATGCTGCAAATATTCAAATACAGGATTGCTTATAGTATGATCAAAGATGCGGAAGAGAAGGGTCAAATTTCCCCTGGGAAGGTTGGTTTATGACTTCATCTTGAACAAGTCCCCTACAATATTAGATACATCCCATAAATTTTTGGAGAAAGTAGGATGTTCTGTATTCTAAAATGATCTTTTTTAAGCCAGCTTGTTTTTATCAAAGTAATCTAAAGTCTAAACTGATATTTTTTTTTTTTTTTTAATAAACTGGAATATGATGATTGAAGACTGTCCTTGTTGAAGTCACCAGTGGTAATACAGGCATTGGTCTTGCATCCATTGCTGCAGCTAGGGGCTATAAACTCGTTATAGTTATGCCACATACATATAGTCTCGAAAGAAGGATTATTCTCCGAGCATTTGGAGCTGATTTGCACATCACTGATACAGCCAAGGGCATAGATGGTGTTATTCAGAAGGCTCTAGAGCTAGTTGAAAAGACACCGAATAGTTTTTTTCTCAAACAATATGACAATCCTGCCAATCCACAGGTACCTCTATATAAATAAATTGTAGATTGTTTCAGTGCTATTCTGTTCATCAGGTTGAGCTCAATATGTAGATTCACTATCAAACTACTGGACCAGAAATATGGGAGAGCTCTGAAGGTAAAGTCGATGCATTTGTTGGTGGAATTGGGACGGGAGGAACAGTCACTGGTGTAGGGAAGTTCCTCAAGGAGAAGAATCCTAAGATTAAGGTCTGGGCAATTTTTGTGAAGAAACAGAGATATGCTTCTCTTATTTTTCATTTTATATTTCCATTCTTGATTTCTTATTTTTACTTGATCCATTCTGTATACTCTTTCTTTATCTGCTTCTTTGATTCTCCCCTTTTCTATTGCACCGCTAACAGGTATATGGTATAGAACCTACCGAAAGTGCAATTTTAAGTGGAGGAAAACCAGGTGATTCAAATATTTCAGCACGATCCATCTTTAAATGGAAAATCGTATACTTTCTAAATGAGGTTTTCCTCTTTGTGAGTCCCTTCATACTATTTTTAGTTTAGGTGGTCTTTTCCCAACCTCAAACCGGAGGAATTCTTTTTATGCATTTAAGCTATGGTTATTTGATTTTCAATTACACGAAGCTTTCTTAGAAAGGTTTACCTATCTGATACTTTTACCATCTATCCCACTTGATCCTTTATGACAAAAGAAATGTTTATAAATAGAAATATTTGTACAGCAGTAATCGCTGCAATTTTATGCGATTTATTGGCATTTCCTTTGTAATATAGTCTCAAAAACGTGATCAAAATTCAAATATGTGGAAACTATTTTGATATCTATTCTTTGAGACGAGTATGTAGATGCTTACTGATGACTAATTTACATGGACTGATGTTAAAAGGACCACATAATATCCAAGGCATTGGTGCTGGTTTCATTCCTCCTGTTCTGGATGTCAACATTCTTGATGAAATAATTCAAGTAAGCGTAAATCTTGAAATAGTATCGTTGTTGGTTTACAAGACGTTCCTACTTAAACACTGTTCTAGTTTGATTGCATTTAATAACTAGGATTTTATTTGAAAATGATCCCTCAGGTGATAAACTGATAAATTACATGTCCTAAGTGAGGTGTCTGATGTTTTGTAGCTGTACTTGTTCGTAGGTTACTAGTGAAGAAGCCATTGAAATGACAAAATGTCTTGCATTGAAGGAAGGCTTGCTGGTAATGTTCACTATTAGCCGAGACTCGTTAATGGATTTCTTGAGCAGCTTTTACGTCTCATTGGAAAATACGTTTTTACTTTAACTAGTAACCAAACAATTACAGGTCGGTATTTCATCTGGTGCAGCAACAGTTGCTGCAGTAAAATTAGCAAAGAGGGTCGAAAATGCTGGAAAACTCATTGTTGTATGTTGGTTTTATTTCATCTACTGATAAATTTTCTTGCCTATTTTCAGACTTGAAACATGTTATCCAGTATCTCTATTTTCAGATAGATTGAAGTGTGTTATTCCTCCTTACTATACAGGTTGTTTTCCCGAGCTTTGGGGAACGTTATCTTTCGACCGTACTGTTTGATTCCTTGCGCGAAGAGGCAGAGAACATGACATTTGATTAGAAGTTCGATGACCTAAATGGTTTGCATTGTACTTTTTTTAAAATAATATGTGTCCAGTGGGGGGCGTTTGATATTAACCCCTACCTCGGTTATTAATAGGAAAGGCACGTACGCGCGTGTGTATATATATTAATTGTTCAAGAACATTTGAATTTTATTTTTTTCTTACATGTAATGTGATTGGTTTACATATCACAGTAAGAATTGCGTGGTTATGTTGTAGTTATCAATTATCATTTTGATATGCTACATGCTTCATAGAAAGTTACAGAGATATCTCTGAAGTTACTATTTCAAGTTTCAAAGATGCTCCTTCTCTTTTAAAAAATTACAAAAATCTCCCCTAAAGTTTATTGATCACAACAAATTCCCCCCTTTTATCGTGTTTATTCTATATTTTTTCATTCTTCCTTCTTATTTTTCTTTTATTTTCAATGATTGCATTACTTTTTATTTCAAAAAATATCATTATACATTTTTGTAAATATATACAAAACAATATAAGACAAGATTTCTCTTAAGAAATTATATATTTTGCTAATACGATTAACAAAAATCAATTATCGATGTTTTAGAATAAATTAATAACATTGATAAAAAAAATCTAAAATATTTAATATACCTTAATTTATTAGCATTTTCTTTAATTTTTATTCTACGATACTTTTACACTCTACTTTAAGTTTAGAAATTAAATTATTATTATTATCATAATAATAATAAAAATACTACAAATAACTATGCAATCACTTTGTGCAAGAAGAATGTATATTATTTATTTTTATTTTCTTATAAACATTTAGCCCCTCGAGCTCCATTTTTAAAGCTCATTTTTTGTCAAATTAATTTTCAACTACACGTTTTCACAATAAAATAATTTTATACGTAAACACAATTTTTTTTTTCTCTATTTTTAAACTAATTTTTAAAACTGAGGAAAATATCCGTGTGATTTCTTTAATTTGCCTATGTTTGGCTCATACTTATAAAATGTTAGTAAACGAGCAAATTTCTATACGATTTCTATTTCAATCAGATAATTGCACTTTATTTTTGTTCAATCGGATAATTATTGAGTAACTCTGTTTAGTTTCACTACTTTTAACTGACAAAAATCGATAACATAGCACTCAGTAAATAAATTTGTACTTTTTAACGCTAGCAACTAACGTGTAGCAATCATTATTTATTATTTGTCACAAAAATCACCTTAATTGGAATGAAATGAAATTTTATTTACTTGATTGAAATCAAATTGAAGTGAGATAATTCGAAATCGAATTAAAGTGCACTTACTCAATTAAATAAAATTGAAGCACCTGATTGAACTAGAGGAATGTATAGTTACCGCAAATTTATTTTATTTATTTATAAACACTCTTAAGTGATTTTTTTATCCACACATTTTGAAGAACTCGCGAGAATATCCACCCATCAATCATTCATTCCTATTTATAATTCAAATTGTTTATAAACACTTATAAAACACGCATAGACTCCTCTTTCGATTATTAGTGCCAACTTTTTAGGAATATATGAATAGTGAATAATTAGTAAATTTGAATAAGTGGTTGAGATTAAAAAGTTTGACCTTAACTGGATCATAAAAAGTAACTTATAAATTACTAATGTTTCCCAAACAGAAGATTACACTTTTCTTCAATCTCCAGCTCATTTTTCCCTGTGGTTTTTTTTTTTTCTGATTTTTTATCATCTCCAAATGATTTAGCACTGTCATTTCATACATTGAAAAAGAAATCTAGTAATTACAGAATCAAATGGGGCATGCTTTTTCAAACTTCTTTTGCTCCTCGCGACAAAATTCAAACTCATTTGTGTGGTAATACAAGCATTTAGCATAAGCATCCATCTCTTTGTTACAATTCTGGTGGAGATCTCTCAGCCTGCACAGACAAATACAATAATATATTAAACCTTTTCTATCTAACATACTAATGCGAGCATTTCAATATAATTACAGTATGAAGAAAGAAAACAAAGCTAAAATCTGTCATATGTAATGTCTAATATCGTAGATTAAGCAAGAACTATGTATTTAACGCATAGTACTCATGCAAGCATTTCAATATATTACAGCATCATACCTTTCACCAAGGCATAATACATGTACAAGCGTTTTAAATGGATATTTGACTGCAGTGTTGCAGACAATGGTAGGGTAATTGACACAAGATGTCCTTATCGTTTGCAGATTACATGATTTAGAAGGGTAAAAATGTGCGTCCACTTAACCATTATCATATAATTTTAATAAAACCTTCAATATAAGAAATGAAAAACAAAAAGGAGGAAAATAAAATTCCAAAAAGCATCTTTTTCTCCAAAGCCCCACACCCAACCCAACCCAACCCCTGTTCCAAACCGCTCCCGCTCCCGCACCCACCCACCACCAATCTGTTACCTCTCCAGCGAAAACACCCCAAATCATAGCATGTACAGGGAATACTCCTCTTTTCCTTCTCTCTTTCCAAATCTGAGTTCCCAAGGCACTTTTTGACTGCAACTTCACTAGAAAATTCTGAACGCGATTAGAGGAAACAGTTTTGTAGCAATTCCAAAGAGCGGACAACGGAGATGCACTGAAACAATTGTGCCAGATAATAAATATTAACAGGCAAGTTTTCCATTGATGCATCATCGAAACCCATGGATCTATGTATTATTTTATTCTCCACTAAGCTTCCACTTCACAAAGTGCTCTACATTCTCCCCCTCCGCTCTCTTCTCCAGTATCTCCTCCACCTCCGCTTGCTAAAAATGGAATCCTCTAACACCCTTATCACATTCTCCAATAGCAAACTGCTCAGGTTGCCTTTCAGTGTCACATTCAAAATCTCCCAGGCTAATTCCAATGTGGTTCTTCCCCTATCAGCTTCGAATTCTGGGTCCGCCTCAAATCTATCAACACCTTTGCCACTCTCGATTGCACCTTCCCTTTTTACATCCCACCTTAACTACAAATAAATCCATCGAAGTGAAAATGGAAAGCCCTCACTTTCAGTAGGACAGTAGCTACCAGAAGAGCCCAACGAAGTCCAACCCATAAAACATCAAACTAAGTTTAGTCCAATCCATTCGAGGTCAATCTATATTAGTTCATAATTTGAAAACCATAAAAAGTTAGTAAGTATTCGAGTTTTGAAAAGACTTCTGCTTATATCACATATATATTTATAAACTTTTACTTACAAGCTAAACACGCAGCTAGTAACTTGGTGGCCTTTATCGAGGCACTTCTCAGGGTTCGGATCATCCTTCTTGCACTTCAGAAATGCAACATTCTCATTGCGGCATCGAGTACTTATGTGCTTTGATGCTGCCATTAGGAGAGATGAAGTCGGGACTGGATCTCCTGCTGCATCCACTGTGCTCTCCATCCTCTAATTACTTATTCCTGAGAAAAATAAAAAAATCATAAAAATATTTGCACAACCATACTCTTCTTTGAATGCCAGATTTTACACGACATCTGTACCCCTCCTCACCCCATTATCATTTGAAGCCAAGCAAAATGATGAAGGGGAAATGTGGGTGACCACTAACTTTATTAGGAATTCATAAATAGAACAAAATTCTAACTTCAATTGATCTAACATATTCCCCAAATGCTCGAAAACTAATGGAAAAAAATAAGATGCATATTCAACAACTTTTTCACTAGTAAGATAAATTTAAAAGCCTTACTAAAGAATCAGAAAGCGCTATCATTCTTGGCAATAGAAAAGGATAAATAAAACCCGGAAAATCACGAATACTTAAAAATCTTCCAGGTCGAAAAATATTTTCTGCAGTTTTTTGGTAACTACCCAAGAAAAACCACATTACACGTAATGGATCAAAGCCCATCGGGATCTTCTTCTCTTTCCAACACAAATAAATATCATAAACAATAAATCATACAAATTTGTAATCTAAAAACCGAGTATATAAATCAAAATTACTCGAGAAAATTAACAAAAGATCATTAAAAATAGACCCAAATCTCACTGAAAAATAAATGCCTTTTTCTTTTTAAAATTGACAGAAGAAACCTGAACGATTTTACCTCTTTGAGATTCTTTCTTGGAGGTGGTGTAAGCACTGGAACTGAATCTGTGAGTAGCAAAAAGGAAGAGAAGGGGGAGCTGGGGCGAGGAGGAACGGAGTGGAATTGGGGATTTTATTAGGGAGGAAAGAGATTCAGCGTCCTTTAAGCCCTCCTTATTCCAGTAAATTTTTTGGCCACCGCGAGTAAAAAAAAAAACGAAAAGTTTTTGAATTAAAATTGAGTTTTGGTACGACTTAAAATCC